>NQII01003968.1:204048-230789 GCA_002778355.1 Clitarchus hookeri
ATAATTTTATTTTCCCGCGAGCTCTGTATAATTTTTAAAGTAACTTGTATTTCGTAAACCCCGTTTATGAACGACCCTACACACGTCCACAAGCTCCGTTTACGAATGCAGCGCCACCAAAGCAGTTCACCAATTGCCGCACGCAGCAGCACCTCATGGCCACATCAAAGCCTATTCTTGAAACGCCATTTGATGGCGAATGGATACATAAGCGAAAAGGCGCGGCGATTGTCAACTGTCAAGAAAGTGGCCTTCTTATATGGTACAGAATATAGTTGAGGACTCAGGGCCAAGATCAAGAGAACATTGTAACGTGGCACGAGCACAGTTACAGCCGGCTTTAAGTTGCCGACTACCACTCGATTAGCTCAAGACGAAGTAACACGAGACTCTTTAAAATGGACGCCAATTAAATAAGAAATAAAGTCAATTTCCGGTTTTGTTTTGTTCCATACTTTTATTTATCAGTTCAAGTGATACAGTTCACATACGAAGTTCAGGTATGCAGAGTACGAACAGTTCACAGATAAACAGACAAGTGTAGGACAGAGCTACAGTCGTTAACAAATTATTTCAATTCTTAAAAACTTGCCCGAAGAAATAACAAATGCAGCGACCTCCCATACCGGTGGAGAAATAATCTAGTAAGTTCAAGTTTACCGGTGTGGGAGTTAGCGCTACGCCCGACGCAGCCTAGGCGAGCACTAGTTGACGACTGACTCAATTCAACTGACCTGAGACAACTGACTTAGACAACTGCTCGGTATCAACTGACTGAAGGGCGACAGGCACACCTGTGCTGCCTATCACCCCCGCTCTCCTGAGATAAGGGCCTGACATGGGCTGCCACGCACGCTCTCCACCCGTCCCGTTATCGAAACTACACCGTAGGAACTAAAACTGTCGACGCAGTCTGAAAGTTTCAAAATAATGCTGATGCTTACTGAAAACTACGACGTTCGAAACGAAACGGTAAACGTATGCCCTATAAACAAACTATCACGGTAAAACGAACCACTGCGGCTTTTAATTTCAAACCCAATAAAAATATTACAAAGCTTACCAAAACGAAACACATGTCCCGAAAATTAATAATACTGCGTCATTACAACATTTCACAACTTATCATACCCAGTCCACAACCAATGAAGAAACACCAAAAATAACTCTCCCAGTTAACAGACAGGAATGATAATACGTAATTATAATGTAACAGCTATTAGGGCTCTAGGTTAAAAAAAATAATAAATAAACATTTAATAAAGTGTATTTAGCTGCCTGTTTTTTGCTAGGATCCACAGTATAACATTATTTAAACATTATAATACAAAATTATGGCTATAAATTTCATTGGTAACTATTTTAATAAAGATGAAGCAATGCTACAGGACTGTTTTTAGAGAGCACTCACAAACAACTACATGCTTTTATCCACTGAAATATTATTTTTAAATAGCTCATCTAACTTTTTTACTGTAGTAAATTCATTACTCTAATTTTTTTTTAATTACTGAAGGATGAACACTAGCTTACATACAACAGTCAGTGATAAATAAACAAATACTAAATAAAGAAAATAATATATTTATTTAGTAAAAAAACCTTTGAAATTGGTCACAAATTTCCAGTTACATGTATCTCATTCTATGATAAATAGTTCCAGAGATATTAAAATTAACACATGATTAATTTATCTAGTTACACATAAAAAAAAATCAACCACACACATATTCACACACCACAAAATTAAATTATTTTGCAAAAATTCATGATTATTTTTTATTATTAACATAATTAATATTTCTCTATGACTGAGGAACATCAGTATAATTTTTTAAGCCAAGAACTATTTCACTGATGAAACATGTTGGGTGTCGTGTCACAAAGCACTGAAATTTACTTCCTAGGGTAAAATGTGGAAAAGGTAAGTAAATGGGTAACTACAAAACATCATCTTACTTGTGCCAGGGCATTGGGCTTAAAACACTGGAATGGCTGGAGTACCAACAACGTGGATTCAATGGGCTCGCCACACATAGAACTGCTCTGTCTATAAATGAGCCTTTTCTTCTTTCAGAGTTTGTGATGCGGGGTGAACCGAGCTCCCACCCGCCACGGGAATCAGTATTCTGCTTACTTTCTAACTCTGTGCTGCTGATTCATTGCCTTCTGCCTCCTTGCCGAGGTTGTTGTAGGGACCGGCCCAAGTTGAAGGATTCTGTGGCACTTCTGTCAAGTCCTTGCAGGACCTCGGCAACAGGAGAGAGACTTTTTAAAGAACATTTGTTGACTGCACAACAACTCTTCCAGTTATTTGCCTCGAGCCATTATCACCACACAAACCACATGGATATTTGGTGAAGATACAGGTTGGGAGCTGGAATAAGGAAAAACATTTGAGGAGACATACAGGTTGGCGGCTGAGATGAGCACACTTCCACAACCTCTTCCACAGAGGTTGTGGAAGTTGCATAAGTATCCCCTCTTCATAATGGTAGATTTTCTAGTTTTCTAGCCCCCAGTTCTCTCCTTGTACACTAGTCACTGTTTGAGAACACCCTATCAAATTAATTCCAGGTAAGTGGCAAGCAGTACTCCCCCTTCTTGGCATGTGGTCAAAGAAATACGTCAGGCTCTTTTCCATCAGGGTCTGGCCAATTGTTCTGGGACTAACTCTGTAGTCTCAGGCCCGATCAGCCATTTCCGAGGACAATAGGCTACCGTGAAAGACTTGCGGTCATCTTTTCTGTGCTTAAACAGGCGTAGCTGCATTTCCTTACAGTCCACCCGGAGTCTTCATATCCACAGCTCCAACAAGTCAAGATAAATGAGAGGCTCACAGTCAACCTACCATCGGCTCCAGCTTGCCCTCTGTCAAATTTCCCAACTAACTTCCTATTCAACCTATGCAGTAAACAACCTGTGAACTGTCATTTAAGTTTTACGGACTTCCTGAATGAGGTGAACGTATCTCAAAATCTCTATTTATTTAGTACTGGATGTACAATACTCATCTGCACACTGCCCCATGCTCTGGCCTACCACTATTTTCATAACGAAGGTAAAGCGTACACATTAACCTACCACCATGAATTTTATTCTGCCCCACCATCTTGAATGCTCCTAGTCGGTCTCTTCAAATTGGTGTACTTGGGTTGTATCACTAGCTAAAACTGAGAATAATGAAAGCATAATGACCTCAAAAGGAATAACCATTACTTTTGGTTATGCTTTCATTCTGAATATGGTAAGATGCAATCACACTTCAACCTACTTACCAAGAGTGCAATTCCAAAAGGATCATATTTTGGAGCTTTATCAGGAGACTCCAACTTTTGTCGTACAACTGAGTGGCAACGATGCCTAAGTGCACACGTTGACAAATTGTTTTTCAGATTGGACAACTGCATCAAAAGAAAAATTAAAAATTATCAAGAGTATCCCATACACAGTTAATAACCAAAATAATCAGTTTTTTTAATTTTTTTTTAAATATTAATCAAATTATTTCAAATTACATACATACATAATTAAAATTTATTGAAAAGAGTTCAATGTTAAAATGCACTTATAATTTAACACTGGAAAACAAAATTGAAACCTTTCCTGTATTAAACTTTCAAAAAAGGTAAGGATAACTCATTTCTGCACGAGATTAATCTGGGAATTATATTATTAAATACCATGTTGTATACACTAATTACCACAAGTAAGTCTTCAGATTATGGGCCCTTGCTTCTGTAAAACCCTTTTGCCCCAACATTTTAAGTTTTCCCATACTTTCTCCTGACAATGCATCTCATCCCAAATTTTTCTCAAGTTTTCCTTCTTGTAGCCCCTACCCCCCCTTCCAACCCTAGTACATTAACTTGTAGCTACTCTACATCCCTTCCAACCCACGAAGTCTGCTGGCTTTGCTCACATCCGTTCCCAGGTCCTCCACGACCAGTGATGGTCTGTACAGGGCTGGGCAGCATAAACAGTAGACTTTCTACAAGGCAGGAAAATGCAAGTGATAGTGGAATGTATTTAATGATAGTATCAGTACTTAGGGTAAGGCATGCCATTTAAATGTCACACGTTATTTCTTGGATATCATGCAAGGCGAATGTCTACCATCACTGCCACCACGCTCCTCCGAGCGGCAGATAAAACCTTGCAGCACACAACATAACAAGTCGATGGGAATTTTTGTGTCTCTTTATTGTGTTGATGCATGACCCAGTGTTGCGGAACTGTCTCACCCATTTAACGAATGTGCAGTGTTCAGGCACTTTGTCATGACATTGCAGGCTAAAATGGCACCAAAACATTCTCACCACCACAATGGGAGACTCATTATGTTTTAATAAGCTTCCATTGCAAATGTACCAACATGATATCACACACACACACACATATATATGTGTGTGTATGTTCCTTACACAATTCAACACCGTTCAAGAGAAATTAACCAAATTTGGTAGTAATAACATTCAGCACCAAACTTAAAATAACTGCGTAGGTCAAAATGGGTTCTGCCCTGCCCCTCCCTCCACCCCTTTCCAATTATTGGGCTAAAAACCCCTAAAATGGTGTCCAGCATTTCAATTCTACACCTGCTGGATCTGGACCAAATTTGGCAGGTATGCCCTTCAGTAGCCTACTTAAATATTATTTAGGCCAAAATGAGTTTACGCTCCCCAGTTGGGTTCAAAAATACCAACAATCCTAAAACGGGGTTGTATAACTCAATTAACCATTAGNGCTGGATCTGGACCAAATTTGGCAGGTATGCCCTTCAGTAGCCTACTTAAATATTATTTAGGCCAAAATGAGTTTACGCTCCCCAGTTGGGTTCAAAAATACCAACAATCCTAAAACGGGGTTGTATAACTCAATTAACCATTAGATGGATTGGGACCAAATTTGGCTGGGATGCACTTCAGTTCCCAACTTAAATTAGTGTGTGTGCCAAAATGGACTTCAGCCCCCCATTGGGTCCGAAACCCCTAAAACCGGTTTGTGAATCTACGAACCCCTAGTGGGTCAGAAACACCTAAAACCGTTTTGTGAATCTACAAACCCTTAGTGGGTCCGAAACTCCTGAAACCGGTTTGTGAATCTATAAACCCCTGGTGGGTCCGAAACTCCTAAAATGGGGATGTTTATTGTCCTATTAAGGCCAAGCAATGCCAGGTAGTTTTTTTATACTTATAACATTATTTTTTTTCACATCATCATTTAAGTTTGAGATGTAAACACTTACACATGGTTGTAATCATTCCCTTGTGTTGCCATTGACTCCTGTACTTACTCATCTGCACTTAAATTGCCAATAAGATGATTGTTCATTTAATCATTAATATTTTTACAGATTTCAGTGAGAAAAAAAATCTCTTTTTGTGAAATTTTTATTTTATACATGAAATTTTAAGTGCATACATGATACATCCTAATATAACAATTAGAAGAATCATGTTTTATGTACATGTAAAAGTATAATATTATGCACGTTACATGCACCAAGAAGTCGTCATAATCCTTGCGCATGAATTTAATAAACAAATTACATTAACATAATTTCAGTTTAAATTTTTTAACTTTTTAAATTGTGTGACTTGATGGTAATAAAGGCCGCATTCATACAAGTATTTTTGTGCACAGCTGAAACTGATAACACATGCGTAATATTTTTATTATAAATTACAATTTTTTTTTCCACAGACTCCCATAAATAACAACACGAAACCCTAGGTTACTTTAGGTGAACCTTTATGATGCATATAATAATTGGCTCATAACTTATGCTGAAAAATGAGAGACTGAGTATTTTGATTTGGTCTTTGTCCTAACAAAAAACATTTTCTAAGAAAAGATATTTTTAGAATGTAGAGAGATTATTATTGATGAGGGCCACGAAAGCAATCCCTGCTGTCCCAGTTCTAGTTGCAAAATCATGGCTGCGGTAGTTGCTGAGCTCGTGTCAGACAGAAATGGTTTATCGCTGCTCCAGTTGGGTCGTAGGAGCAGTATAATACTAGTGAAAGTGCAGTCAGTTCAGAGCTCCCAGCTAGTGAGCAATGTTTCCAAATCATTTTACCTACAGCATGGTGTTGTGTTGTGCAAAATTAATATCAAATTGAAATTCAGACATGCAGCTACATTTCTACTGCTGCTAGTCCATCAATGTAGACAGCAAAAGTTTTCGGTACATCTCATTATCATTCACGTAAGCACTTTTGAGATCAAGTTTTGAAAAAATTTATTGCCCATGAGAATGCTGTAGTACAACTGGTATCTTAAATCGCATATATACATTAGCCCATGTGGATTTGTTTTCTTTAATCTCGCGTAGTTTCTGATATTTTTAACTATAGGCTGTTCACAGATAAAGCACTTTTGAAATCAACCTTTAAAAAATATTGCTGCCCCATAACTGCATATATTTTAACAGGCAAACTGAATGCCAAGCAACCAGTAAAGTTGGTAACGATGGAGGGAAAGTAGTTCCACGTATTAATGTTGGAAAATGTGAGGTAAACATTTGTGAACACTGAAATTACTTTTTTTTTTTTTTTTTTTTTTTTTTTTTTTTGCTTTCTGTTTCTTTTTAATGCACAAGTGTAATAATTAGCATATTTTTAAAAATATTTACTTTAATTTCACATATTGTGTAAGAATACACTAAGTGCATATAAGTTGATCTTACTGCTTTCAAAAGTGCTCAGTTTACTGTGAACAACAGCCTTTAAAAACTTGTCGTCCCATTTTTCAGGGTGAAGAAGACCCTTTATAAAAAAAACTTTAGCCCACAAGTTTAAGTGTCTTTTCTAGTGATTTTTCAAATGGGATCACCTCCCAACCATTTTGAAACACAAAAGAACATGCTTTTTGTTATAAACAGTAAATTTACTGGTTTTCTTTCAAATAGTTTTTAATTTGGATACAAATACTTGTTTCTCATGTTTGTATATTTTCATACTCTCTCATACCAAACTCTCCACCATGTGTGGAATAGCAATATTGTTACTGCAACTAAGTAATTTTATATTTGCAGCAGATATTTGAAGATACAAACATCCGGTGTGCCTAAGAGTTGAAGCTATTTTGGTTTTATTCCCTCGTTCTGTGCAAGTTTGGTGTAAATTATTTTTTTCTTTCATTGGTATTCTTGTGTTGTAAAGATTGCTGTTATTAGTGATCAATTAATACTCATCTCGCTTCAAAATAATAAAACATCATTCCCGGTTTGCGGTGAAATATGCAAGTCTAGGTTTCTCATTTACACNTCATCTCGCTTCAAAATAATAAAACATCATTCCCGGTTTGCGGTGAAATATGCAAGTCTAGGTTTCTCATTTACACATACATACATATGTTTTTGCACTAAGTTAATTTTTGGTGTAAAACTAAGAGGTGGAGGGGAGGTGAGATACACAGTGCCTTGAGTAGGGTTCTGCAGCAGCNCATCTCGCTTCAAAATAATAAAACATCATTCCCGGTTTGCGGTGAAATATGCAAGTCTAGGTTTCTCATTTACACGGACATACATATGTTTTTGCACTATGTTAATTTTTGGTGTAAAACTAAGAGGTGGAGGGGAGGTGAGATACACAGTGCCTTGAGTAGGGTTCTGCAGCAGCATGTTAAAAAATGCTGTTAGCATGCTATCCTCCCTTAACATAACACATACTGCGTGCAGTTAGTTCAAATGGGTTGCTTAAAGATTCTTCTGATGTTTTGGCTGTTTTAGTGCAGTACAAGTTTTTTGATGTTTCAAAAAGTGTTATAAGTATATATTGTGTGTACAATAAGATACTGCACTTCCTTTGCCATTCTCTTCAAAAATTAACTTTACATTTTAAGTTTTAAGCCTGCAGTTTTCCTGAAATTTTATAGTCCTCCCCACCCTGAAGGTTGTATGGACGTAATGTGCCTGTGCAGGAATGAAGTAAAAACTTTTGGGGGCCAAAATTTTTCACATCTAGGTGGAAACACAGGATGATAATTACGTATATCGTGATCGAGGAGTTTCAAATAGATAAAACTAAGTTAGAATAGGAAGCATGAGTGTCTGAACCATTTAACTGTTCAACATTAGCCTATATTTCTAAATTTTGCTGGAGGTGAAAACCTCGTACCGACAACCTCACAATCTGGGCTTCCCAGTTCAACCGCGCTACGCAACCACGGAAAGATTGCATTCATACTGACCTGTGCATTTCTACCATTCATAAATCGTACTACGAGTACTCCGTATTTATGCATGCCTAACTTGTAGTAAACAGGTTTTATTTAAATGCCTTCTACGCATGTCAAAACAAGTATTTTTGTGTAGCACATTCTCCGAACGAGGTAATTGGTTTTTCGCATTCTGAAAATAGTTGAAGTCAAAGAACAAGGAGTAGTAGCCATTGCCCACGTTTTGTAGGTGTTTTCAATTTCTTTGATACTGTGGTAAAAACAATTAAGCGTAAAATTTTGCGTTATTTCGTGTGCAGCAGAAATTAAAGAGTGTCGTTTTAAGTACTTGTTTCCAACGGAACTTAACAGGTCGTGAGCGTTGTTGGGATTTCCTTAAGCATTAGGCGATATTTTAAATCTTAAATTAAACTTAAGAGGCGGTGACCATTCTGGACAGAAGACTCGGTGTTTTTCGCAGAAAACTATATTAAATTTAAAGTAATGTAGTGCCCCTATCATACTGTTAAATTTTTCCGTCAAACTGCTTCAAATAAGTTTGGTCAAATATAGTTGGACAGTTATGACCTCTTCGAAACGTCAAAACGCCACCATATTTGTCCGAAAAAATGTACTAGCTTCAGTTTCCATTGCTCCGTGGCCTGTGTCCAACTGTCAATTTTTTCCGGCATTCTCCTTCCGATATGTTAAGTAAAAAAAAGTAGGACAGTCGCAAGGTCATCAGCACCGCCATATCTGTTTGAGAAAGAGGATGGCTTCATTTTACACAAAACATTAGAAAATTAGAAAATTGGACTGGTTCTAATATTTCTTTGACGTTTGACTGTCACAGACATTCAGAATCGTGCATGACGAAATAGGATGCCAAGTAACACTAAAATAAGTTACAATTGCTGGAAACGAAGTAGGTTATGAATATAATTAATGTATGTAGAAGCTGTCTAATGAAGGCTATTTTAACATAATATTGCACAAAATGTTACGAACTCAGAGGTATTAAATTGCCTTATGCAGGAAACATTGGTGATAAATAAAATTTGAATTTCGTAAATAAGTGAAAATAAATTACAACATTCCTCACATTTATTCATGCAATGAAATGCTTATAAAAACAAAAGCAATATCTCACTATGAAAATATTATTTTAATAATAATTCCTATTATATTCTCCCAGTAAAAAAATGGAGAGTATGACATATTTACAAACTCATTCAAAATTATTTGATAAAAGTTGTTGGAAGAAAAATTTTAGGGCCCTATTTTGTCTTCACATTTTATTGTCAAATATAATTGAAAGCGAAAATTTGATAGTGTGACAGAGAATTATAAAAAAAATAATAAAAAAGTGTGCATTTGTGTGAACATGTTTACGGTTATGTTTGCTCTGACAGGATCTCACAGCCTCAGGCGTGGAGGTTAATTTACAATACCAGATTTTCAGAAATTGTTAATGAGTATTGAAGAGCACCAGAACATAAAAGACTCATCCAGGGTGTGGGCCGTTCGGCCATGTGGCTCTATGAGAACACCACATGATGAGATGATGTAATGATACAAAATCCTGTNTCGGCCATGTGGCTCTATGAGAACACCACATGATGAGATGATGTAATGATACAAAATCCTGTTTTGCCTACCTAAAGAGTGTGTTGACCCTATATTACGCCTCTAAGTATTATATGAGATTAAGAGATGGCTACCTCACATGCCAAAAATATAATAAGTTAGAGGAGGTGTGGCGGAGCAGTGGTTAGAAGACCCAAAACAGTAATATGGTAGTGAAATAAAAACATAATACAGTTAACAATGCACTGATTTTTCGTCGCTGGTTTCCCTCCAAGGAGGAACTTACATTGGCAGAGCAGCTATGGCACTCTAGCAGCCTACATGGAATACAAAGGCATGTGGTCGGTGAAAATAATTAAAGATGTAACATCCCTGGCGAGATTTGAGCTGACGAGGTTGAGAGTGGTATGGCTCTGGGGCTAACGAAATGAAGAATTAAGTTCAAGACAATATTAACACAATTGGTACACTAAATGATAAGAACAAAGGAGTTAAAGTGCCGGGGGTGGGGAGCGTGCGCGTACATCCACACTTGGTAAGTGCTTGGAACTAACTGAAAAATCAAGACGGAGTCTGCCAGTACCCCGACTCGAAATGTGCCAGTTGCACTTTATAGAGCACTATAAGACATGCATAATAACACTTGGCACTTAATATGCATAAGAAATTTACACATAGAAAGAAAAAGTATTGGCATCACATCAAATCAGCAACATAATATGGATTAGCATTTTAGCTGTCTTTCAGAGTTCGTTGAATATCGGGATAGGTTGTTTAACGTAGCCCTGATTGTAGAAGGAAATGTCGTAGCAGAGATGGAGATAACATTGAGGATGGAGTAGCAGTGTCCTACCCACGCCAAACAATCTTGTGATGTAAATACTCGACTTATGCACTTTGAAGAACTCTAACTTCTATCGGCTAGCTCGGGCGAGTACGAGTCTCTCTTACTTCGGGTGTGTGGCCATCGACTGCATGGCAAAGATCCCCCTACACTGCCACAAATTTAAGTCGCAGTTGAGGGGGATTGTTATAGCCACCCACCCCTTCATGCTCTTGTGGTATGCAACTTAGCCTAAACAGGGCAACTTTTTTACTGACAGTTTATTTGGAGTGGGCCAGGTCCCGAAGCAATTACATGAAGTGGCTTCTCCATTAATAATAACACGAACACTTGTTTGGTTTTATATGGAGAACGTAACACAATTACAAAACTCTCTTGCCCCAGAGTGGAGATATACAACTTAAGTGGGGCCGGTGCTTATGGTTCACCAGTGCCCGATGCAGAGGGAAAAGCCCAAATAGCGAAAGCAAAATTATACCTAGTGGATTACATCTCCGGAGCATGGTGAGTATGCGGAGATGGTGTGGTGTGGTCGCCATGGGGGGAAGGAAAAATAGCAAAGGTTCCGGTAACCAGCAATTAAAATTATTATTACACTACAAGATCGACAAAAAAAGGTTTGAAGTTCCCAGGTACACGAAACACATGAGACACTTACATCCACTTGATTCAGACTGACTAGGTGCCGGGAGACAATGGTGGAGGAGCTGTTGCCTCCCATGCAAAACACAAGGGGAAATTTCTTTGTGACCCAGAAAACAATTCTATTGAAATGATGTCAGAGTTGAGGAATGATGGAGACGTAGTAGATGCACTGTTACTTGTGCAAAGTTATAGTGGAAAACATTCACCAGAAACATATTTTAGATTTCTTACCGGCTGCTCTGCTGTCGTGGGTCGTGGCCAAATCATTCGGGTCGCTAGGCTGTTCTCCCGACCCATTCTTTACAGATCAATAGGCTGCTAGCCGTGGGCAGTCGCAGTCTGCCCAATACCGCTGCGGGTGACCATTGTGAAGTGGACTGTTATGCTGGTATTAAGTTAGCTACATGTGGAGTTGTAAGGCCACTCCACACATTAATTTAAACACTTGTTCAAGTACATATTACACTGAAAAACACCTAAAATGCTGAAAATGGCTGGTTGGTGTGTTCAGCTCCCAAAATGCCTCTAAGAGGCAAGGCCTGCAATCAAACTACTTGACTTGGAGTTGAAGTCATTTATTGACGTTCTGACAAAACAAACCAGTGCTGGGAACATGTCTATCCGAGTTCGCAAACCTGTTGACTGCTGCAAAAAAAAACATATTCTCTTTTACATTCTGTATAGCTAAACGAAAATTCTTAAACAAAAATTGCCCCCAGTCAGGTAATGCCTGTGGGTACTAAACTTAGGTTGGCACAGATGAAGCCCGTGTCCCAAGAAGAAAGTCATTGGCAATTCACTTTGACATAAATTGAAATTACATTTAAAAACTTGTGGTTTACACTGAGGGTAAATTGGGAATGATTAAGCTGTGCTTTTGGGGGTTACTAACACTCTTAAACACTTTGGGTTGCACAATGGTATTAGTTTTTCGTACTCATCCTAATCAGGGGCACTATGAATCCTGGTATCGCATTCACGCTGGAGCGCCCTGACGGCACAGTGCTAAAAGTGAGCACACATGATGGTAGGTTGGGATCCGAAAGAGTCTGTCCTGGTGTCGCCCACCTGGTCGGATAAAAATGGGAAATCAGCTGACTCGCGCAGAGATGGGCGAAGCAGGTGCTTTCCCAAACACTATCGAGATACTGTTGTTGATGGCTTCACCCGATGGTCTTGTCGAAACGGTGCTCGGCCAGGGCTGCTCTTGTACTGTGGCACAGCAAACTGTCGCGGAGACCCATGAGTTAGGGATTACGTCTAATGACACCAACCTCGGAAGACGGTACGTGCGCCACACCATAATCCACTGGGTAGTTACACTGTCAGGCACAGCATGCTGAAACTGTCAACCGGACCCTGTGTGGTCACAGGTTGTATTGCCCTGTGAGGGTCGCTCTGCTGATGCTGTGCTGAATGACATTTGTGGGCACTTTTGATGGGCGTGCCAGTGCCTGGTAGTGCTGTGGGATGGCTAGTCCCAACAGACTATGCACCGGGTCCACATGACTGGACGAGGCTGCTTGGAACAGCATGGAGGCATGTCGCTCTCGTTACCACTCTCGTCATCGCTGCTGCTACTACTGGTACAGTGGTGCTGGTTTGGCCAGTGACATCGATGAATGTTGCAGGAGTCCCTGCTGAGGTGTTACCCCTCGGCTGCTCGTAGTGTACCTGCTGTACTGCAATCAGTGTTCTCCGTTGTTGACGTGACAGCCGCGAGGAGATCACCCTGTCGGGGTGTGCTGCCCCCAGATTTCTCCTTGTCCGTACTTGGTTCGGCAGAGTCTGTTATAGTGGACAGCTTGGCACAAGGCACCTTGACGGCAGGCGTCGTTATGCGGGGCATCGTGGTGCACGCAGGTGATGTTGTAGCTTCTACTGGTGTNGCGCAGGCGATGTTGTAGCTTCTACTGGTGTTATTTCGGCTTCTGTGATCTATGATGCAGGGTATTGTCCTCCATCTACTATCCCTGATGACATTTGGATGCTGGTTATCATGGTGAAGAACAAGTCTCGCATTGTGTGGCAAAATTACGATTCCGCTGTTTGTGTTGATGGTTCGTCGCGTAGTGGTTGTGGTTCGGTGTCTGCGGACTCTACTTGCATTTCCTGACACACAGCTAACCCGAGGGGTCGTTTCTGTGTACGGGGATATTCCTTTGGAGATTGATGTGGACCAGATATGTGGTGGCCCCTAGAGCCTTTGTGACTATATGCAGAACACTCTACTTGGTGCCAAGGCCAACACAAAAGTTTTTGCGCACCGAGGACAGCAGATGCTCCCTGACGAATACTTTCTGCCCTGATCATTGTAGCTTCGGTGGCCACNGTTTTTGCGCACCGAGGACAGCAGATGCTCCCTGACGAATACTTTCTGCCCTGATCATTGTAGCTTCGGTGGCCACGTAGTAAGGGGTACCCACGTGTTGATATAGGCAGTTTACTGAGCTCGGGCTGCTTCCAGCTCCTGTGTTCTCTGCAGTTGCCTGGCCGTGATGCTTTCTGGTTCACTGGCTGCCTTTGCTGACGGACAGTTGTACTCGCCTGGGAGTGTCAACTCACACCACCGCAATATTGTGGCAGGTGACATGCTTGTATGTGTGGTGGTGTATTGTGAAGAGAGCACTGGGCATCTGGTAGGCTCAGGATTTGTGGTTTTTCTCCACACGGAGGTGCAGCTGTACCTTTAGGTCTTGGTTTCTGCACCCCATGGGGTTGGGGCGGGGATTAAAGATCACTGTCGTACTTTGCATCACTCCCCACTTTAATCAAAGCTCGCGCCACTTCCTTCAAACGAATTGGATCCTGTTGGGAGAGGTAGTGAATGTGGTCCGAGACTTTGTGGTCCTCCCAAGTCTCGAACAAAATCNACGAATTGGATCCTGTTGGGAGAGGTAGTGAATGTGGTCCGAGACTTTGTGGTCCTCCCAAGTCTCGAACAAAATCACGACGTCGTCTAGGTAGGCGAGTGTGAAGTTGCCTTCCAGATCGACTAGTACATGGAACATCGTGGGTTTAAATATGGATGGTGCGTATTTCAGCCCGAACGACATCGTGCGGAATTGAAACCGTCTTCCATCCAGCAGGGAAATTGCGGTTTTGTGTCCGTCTTCTGGCTTTGCTGGAACCTGCCAGTAGCCACTGTGCAGATCCAGGGATGACATGATTTGGCTTTTCCTAATATGTTGAGGACATCCTTAATGCTGATGGAAGGAGGGGGGCACTTTCGGTTACCAGGTTGAGGGGTTGAAAATCGATTGACATGGCATCGATTACCAGGGCTGGTTTGGTGATATAATTTTGCCCAGNATGGCATCGATTACCAGGGCTGGTTTGGTGATATAATTTTGCCCAGCGCCATAACTCAGTGGTGAGCTAATGAAGTGAGGGTTGTACAGTCGACGGCCCAGGGACCCTGGTGAACCTGACATCAGTTATTGCTTGATTGGCGCGTACTTACAGTTGCACACTTTACATAGAATGGCGAGACTGTCGGCCACCTCGTACGCCTGAACTATTTTGCTAAACACTGATGACGCTTACAAGGTTGCCCTATAATAATATTACACTATTTTACTGCTTGAGCGGCTTATTTATCGTCCGTTCATAGGTGAATAAATGTCTGAATGATATGAAAAATGGCATGACGAAAAACACGTGACTTTAAGTTGATAAACGCGTTTGCATTGAAAACTCTCCAGTGAGAGTACAGTTGCTCTCCCCTCGGTACTTGAAACAAACAAAAAAAATGTTCTGGTTAATTACTTGAATACTATTGTAGTGAAGATGATTTCAGCCTAATATGCCGGTACCAAGGGCCTCGCCGGTACTCGCGGAGGAGCGAGACACTTACACTTCTGGTCTCGTTCAGGTGCTGAGAAGAACTGGGGCGAGCTTGGGGTCGGCTTCCTCCAACAGTCACGAAAGTCGAAGCGAAGCGGCGACAAGGTGAAACACAAAAACACTGAAAGATTAAATATGTGATGAAAAAAGATATGAATTAAATTAAGCACAAGAAAACACAATGACTTACATAATACACTTATTAAACTGTTACATTATTACATAAAAGTTTATATTGCACTTTCGGTGATGCGTCCACATTACACTAGCCACAGCATTGTCAAGTATACTATGAAAACCTCTCTGGCTGTGGCTGTGTCCTTTGTTGACATAACGTACACTAATGCACTACACTTTGTAGCACTTTCTCTTCTGCAGCTTGTGTGGTTGACCCGACTGTGGCAGTCAGTCAGAGTGGGCACAAAGGAGCTCGTGATCACGCAGTTCATGTCACGATGCAGAAACACCATGTTCCATCTCTATTCTGCGATAGTGTGATTGCCGAATTGTAGTGGCTTTCTGTCAGCTTGATTACCACCTCAGCTAACATCTCGCGTATATGATCTCAGATGATCTTACTCTGGTGGCTAAGGTAGCTGCGAGGTTGTGTGAAAATGAGTCTGCCATGTTCTGTTGGTATTGCATGCTCCGCGACGTTGGTACGTCATAACGGATCCACAGCTGCAAATATGTCCCATCATTCATCCAGCACTCGCTGTACGGTGTCGCGGTAAACTGGTGGTACTTCGTGATCCATACCATCAGGCTTGATGCTGGGCGCACGGTTGCTAGGGCAGAGGTCTAGATTGTTAATTGTGGCTAAATTAATGGCTTCACTGGGAGGCCGCAGAGCTCTCATGTCAACGAACCCTGGCCGTACAAATTTGTGNGTGGCTAAATTAATGGCTTCACTGGGAGGCCGCAGAGCTCTCATGTCAACGAACCCTGGCCGTACAAATTTGTGGAATGCAGCTATGTCAACAAGGGCATAGTACTCCACACTGTTTATGTTCAATAGAATGCATATGAATTTACTTGGTGTTGGTTGTTGATCTGCGAGCTGCTTTAGTAGGATCTGTTGAGGGGTTAGAGTCTGGATCAGTTCGTCAGGACTGGGGGAGGCATCGTCTGATTAACCTACCTCTTCCGCTCGTGTTCCAGCAGCGGTGGACTCTCCTTCGCATCCACTGCCTTTCCCCTTTTAGTTCCAGGGCAATCACTATGCCAGTGGCACTGCTCGCCTGGACAGTTTTTTCATGGGTAGGATGTCTTCTTCAATTTGTCCCAGACCCATTTGCCATTGTTGTCTACCATAGTGTCTACCATGGGTTCAATTGTCTTTGGTGTTGGTTCTGACAATATGGGCGGTGTGTCCTTCCAAGTTGCGCCGTTGTTATCACCACTGCTGTCACTGGTTTTGCTTCCACTGGACCTGCCAGTTGTTTTCTAAGATGTGCTCTCCTCGATGTCCTGACTTTCCGAGTTTGTGTGGCCCATGATCATCATGAACACCTCTAACAGGCCATGAATGAGTGGTGCCAATGCACTGCGGTATTCTGGTATGACTGTTCAGCTACTACCTCCAGTACTTCGGTCACCATCGTACTTGGGCGGTACTGTTGTACTAGGTCAATTTTCCATGCAGCTTATTTCGTTAGAGTTTCGTGGGGCGATTGTTTGTCGAGGACTGCATGTTTGTAAAAAAGAGAAAGTACCATTATATCGGAACTGGAATGCTGATAGAAATGTGGTATATTTCATCCCATAGTTGTTAATCGATCGCCACCATTGTCGAGCGTCCACTTAGCTGGCCCTCGACGCAATTGGGTCACTCTTCCTTGCAAACACTATAACAGAGGAGCTGGGTTGTATTGTACAGTACTCGAGGAAGGCCTGGGCGGCTTCTTCATCGAGTCGAAACAGAGGTACGATAAGTAGTACATCTGGCTGCACCCCACAACATGCAGGACGCTCTGACCCAAGCACTGGAGGTGGAGTCAGCAAGAAAGGAGCCCGCTACCCAACATCCAGTAATTGCAGTGAGCTGAACAAAAACGAAGAGAGAATAACGAAGACACTAAAGGAGTTTCAGTTGGCTTGCTTTTAGGAACATCGCTTCCAGGGTTCATGCTACAGAGCTTCGCCACCCCTCACACAAACAAGAGGGAGTGCTGGTCATGTGGACAGCAGAGGCACCTGAGAGGCCATCGTCCACAACAGCAGCAGCGAGATGAACAAATGGTTTCGATGAGCGCATGCAAGCACTTGAGTGAAGACATTTGTGGGCTTTGTGCATATGCCCAACAACTGAAGAACCGCATCGTCGAGCTGTTGCTGCAAGCCGCACACCTCTCAAAACAGGAGAGAAATGCACATGATGACCTGCGAGTAATGCTCAGAAGCCCTGTGCACACTGTGCCATATAACAGTTAAAGGTGCCTGTGGCATGGAGCGAGTGATAGGATGGCTCCTCTCAGTAAAGAAAAGACTCAGAGGATAGCAGTCCCATTGAGGAAGTGGTTCGGGGGACAAAGAACCAGCTGCGTGAACTTGTGAAAAGGAGCGAGGCAGTCGACAGGAGTCACCAGTGCTCCAGGGTACGTCATATGAGTCATTTGAGGAGCCAGTCACAACCTGCAGCATCCACCACTTTTCAGATTGGTAGACATGGTATAAAGGAGGGTGATGCAAGGGGATATTCTGAAGTTGCTTCATCTTTTCAAACCGGTAATGAAAGGAAGAATTAATTCTGTAAGGCATAAACTACCATTTAGTGACAGAATGAAGACCTGGTATGAGAGGAGAATATCGGGCGAGGTATTTCAAGAAGGAAAACTGGTGTAGCTGTAGAACCCACAGAGGAAAGAGNGAAAAGGGTACTGCCAGTAGTTACATAAATGTTGGGAAGGTGCCTGCAGGATTGTAAAAATTATGATATGATATGGTCTTTCGGATTTGTCGTACAGGCTCTCGGGCGAAGCCGAAGGTTGTCCACTTCTACCGACTGGCACTCCACAAAGGTCTGGATCTTGTAGTCTGTTTGGGACGAGCAGACTTGAGGCGCGGGCAGTGTTATGTGTCGCTAGTCTGCGCCGCTGACCTTGATCCACCCCACACAAGCAGACGGAAGAAAAGGACAGAGTTGTGATAAGCAGGGCGGCAAGTCAATTGGATGTTATAATGACAGTCGAGTGATAATACTACCAGTATGTTGAGTTCTGCAGGCATTCTGCCACCATACCCCTTGGTCGGTGACTTGGGGTGCATTGAACCTTCCAGATGTTCAGACGAACGATATAAAAGTGTGACAGGCCTCCGAGTCGGGAGTTGAGTGTAGTTGTTGAATGGATGATTGGCCGAGTTCCGAGCACTAGAAGGTGAGCGACGAGAGAAATGACCAGCGGAAAGTAAATCTGCAACTGCGAGTATCAAGCAGTGAAGGTGCGGCTGACTGGCTGGACTATTGGACTAAATGCGTGAGTGAAATACATTACAAATGATGGCAACAGAGAGACTGAACATGTGTTAATGATGAGTAAGAGTTAATTGACAGACATAACATAATTAGAGATTANAGTAAGAGTTAATTGACAGACATAACGAAGAATGTTAATTAGAGATGAAATATACATTAAATATTGTGCTCACTGATAAATCAACAGAGTAAAATTGTAGATAGATAATTTAATGCTGTAAATAATAACAGTGTGAATAAATTAGAAATAAAATTTAGTTATTTTATTTTTATTAAGACTTCCATCCCTCACGAACTCAGATACGCCCCAGGGTCCATGTAACAATCATTTTCCAGACAAGAACGATCAAGACTTATGTGACGTCTACGCGAGAAAATTTGCCCATGCAACAAGATTCCCGAATAGAAAATATTTCTAATTTATAAACATCGCGGGCGCGACAAGTCTGGAAATTTGTCTACCCCGCCATATTTTTGTTGCTAAAGTTTTACTGCGTTATTATTTATCGTATTAATACACAACGCAACACATTTGTATGCCTACATGTCATTACAGCCATATTTTCACGCTCAAAGTACCAGCGGACATGAAAATAATTTTTGAAAGGATAAGAAAATATGAAAATAATGAAAACTTTAATGGCCATCGTGAAAGATGTTATTACGTAGTGGCAAGAAACCTTTCTAAATAATATTTTTTAATGTTAATTGTCAGATTGTAAATTTTAGTGTTCACATTAACGCGAATATTTGTGCGGATCCACCATTTTGATTCCACACTTTGTGTTTTTCAATTTGGAGAATAAGTATTCTGGAATTTGGAGAATAAGGATTCTAGAATTTCAAGACTACCTACAAGTTTTGTTGAGATTGGGTTGAAAATTTTACTGGAAGATGGTTAGTTTAATAATTTATGTTTCTGCCGCACATAAATAAGACAATGAGCCTTAAATTTAATTTAATATTCAAACAATGTCACAGCCAAGAAAATATATTTTAATTCCCTCAAGCTAATCATTTTAGTTAACAAGTGCTCATTTTGCCATGATACGCCTATACCAGTCTTTAACAACACTTGCAAAACCTACTTGTTGAATGGAATCAATCGGCAGAAGAAAGTAAAATGACCTAATTTTCAGTTTTTATACACTGAAATAAGTTGTATTTGTTTGCATTTTGAAAATTGCGTAACACGCATAGTTAAAAATTGAAAACACCTTTATAAAAACCCACATCACAAGTTATCATAGTGTTCACATATTTTACTTATGAAAAGAAATAAACACAGTAAAATTAACAAAGATGGTCCTTCTCCAAATGCAAGAAATTTTGGGTTACAAGACAATGAAGAAAAAGTAAATGCTATTTATAAACATATCACAACTTTTGGTATGAATTGCTGTGAATGAATTGTTATTTTAAATCACTTTGTGTACAAATCCTCTTCAACACTATTTGATACCTGATATAGGCAGTCCTTTAGATATTGTGAGTCTGAAAGTTCAGGCAGCATAAAATCCATGTAGAAATTGTTCAATTTTTTGCACCATTTTTATTTTCCAAAATTCCATGCAACGCAAAATTTTCTGGACAAGCTTGCCTAAGGGAGTCCAAATTACAAAATAACACATCTTTATTTGCGTGTTGTGCAGTTGTCCCTGAATTTGATATGTGTATCCATCATCCTCTTTCAGGCAAACTCTTCCAATTCAAGACGACAGAACTTTATATTTTATTTTGTTCTATTGCTTGGTTGGCAGCTACCCCAGATGATCTGGCACTGCTGTTTTCATTCTTCCAGTGCTACAAACAATATAATTATGTACTTAAAAGAAAAAATTAGCAATTTTTTACGTAGCAGAAAGAATTCCTTAGCTTCTTGACGCAACTCAGTATAATCTGGTCCCTTTCTCCCCCATCCTTTGGCCTGAAGGCTGGGGCAGTCAATGGTCGAAGAGAGTGCCACTTAATGGACAAGGAGCAAGTGCTAAACATGCCGCAGAAATATGGGTTTCTCTCAAAATTTATTGCGGTGACCGTATCATTTTACTAGTGCAAATGCTTCAATACAGTTCTCTATATGAGTTTCGCGCCACTTCTTTAAGTACATTTTAAGATATAACAGCTTCAAAATGCTTTTTTTTTTACAGCCATTTTGAAGACCTCCAAAATCGTGTTTCCTTTGTGTGGGGTGCCTTGTGAATGGTTTGCAGCCCTAAGACTGAAATGTGATTTCCTTTATTACTTAAACAGATTACGAACAGGTGCAGCAGTTTGTGTGAAAAACTTGTGTTTCAGACACACTGCAACACCATTCACTCATCAGGTAGGCAAGCATCTTAAATGTAGTTTCAAAGAAATAGAACTAGATTACCTGCTGACATTTTCAAGCCACTTGCAACTACTATTGACCGCTTGCAAGGCGATGACTGGTATTATGGTCAGCTATTGCCAACATTGTACACACTGCGTAAAAAACTTGAACTTCAAACCCATGCTTCAAGCATTTACAATGAAAACCGACAGGCTTCAACAGATAATGAATAAATCATTTCCATGACATACTTAATAAATAATTATTATTGAGCATGGCATTTTTTAGAATGTGTATTTTGTATTTTGATGTGTATTTTAAAATATTATTTTGTATTTAAAATACATTTCGAGGGGTATTTTGTATCTGAAATACTTTTTGCAAGACATTTGGAGTTATAACAGACAGATTGACTGTGTGTAAATAAAGAGTGTGAATTGACTGTAACCAACATACAGGAAGTTATAAGGACTTTAATTAGAATTGAGAAAGACACTAAATATCGCACTCACTGAGAATAACGAGAGTATTAGTGGAGAGTTTAATGTTGTAAATAGTAGCTGTGTGAATAAATTAAAAATTTAATTTGGTTCTCTTTATTTTTATTAAGACCTCCATCCCCCACAAACTCGGACATGTGCTCTGGCATCTTGTAATTTTATCTAACTCTTGATGAAAATAATAAAAATGATTCTAGTTACTGGTACATACCCTGATGTTCAGAAAACAAAAAGTTGTTCCTTTCCATAAAGCAAGGGACAGAAAACTACTGAATAATTACAAGTCAATTTCTGTCCTCAGTGTAATTAACAAAATAGGTAAGCAAGTTTTTCATAAAAAATTGAAAAGTTTTTTTGAAAGTAAATAACTTTTTCTATAAAACAAATATGGTTTCAGGAAAAAACTTGGCATTTGCAGCTATATCCCTAGTCAGCAAGATAAAAAAAGCAACTGACCAGCCAGAATAAATATGCAGAAGCAACTTTCCTGCAAACCTTTTGACTTGGTCAATCATGCAATCTTAATCAGGAAACTGGAAATTAAAATGCTTAAAAGTTATCAAACAGGTTTCAGTTTGCTCAGCTAAGAGACCTTAAAAGTAAACCGAGTCCAACAAAAATAGGAGTTTCACACGTATTTGTAATAGGCCCCCTCCTGTTTCTCATCTACATCAACAACATGTATTGGAAAATTGAGCGGTTGGCCTGCTCACCTCCCACCAAGACTAACCGGGTTCAATCCTTGGCCAGGTCACTCCCGGATTTTTCCACTTGAGAATCGTGCCGGACGATGCTACCGGTTGGCAATTTTTCTCTGGGATCTCCCATTTCCTCGGCCCTTTCATTCCAGCGCTGCTCCATACTCACCTCAAGATGATCTTGCTGTTAAGAGCCGCCCAAATCTCTTCACTGACTTCACAGTAAGGTCATTAGAGATGGAGCAAGTTACTCAGACACGCAGGAACGGTAAGGAACCATCCCAGCATCCACTTGGAGTGATTTCAAGAAACCCTGGAAAACCAAAATGAGGATGGTCTCTGACCTGGATTCGAACCCAGTTCCTACGAAATGTGAGTCCAAAGTTTTGCCACAGTGCCACCTTGCTTGGTTTTGCTCATTGTGGTCAAATGTTTTGTTGAATACAATGTATTGGATACAAAAGTAAATAAATAAATAAAAAATAAAATTTTTACAGATGTAACACTTTTCCTATAGATTCAGTTACTTTGTGACATGCAACATATCTATTTACAGTATAAAAAGTGTTTGTATAGAATTTTTTTTTCCCCTTTTAGTAATAAAAATATTATTACTTGTGCGATGAGTTGTTATACTGTTCAGGTAATGGATTAAAATTTGTTTTCAATGTTGCATAGGCTCCCTTTTAAGAAAGTGTTAATGACATTGTAGGTAGTAGAACCGCACTATTATGACCTCTCACGGTTTCCAGGAATATGGTTGTTAGTGAGGGACCGCCTTAATAGAGGGTTTGGGAAATCTGACAGATTTTGGCACACCCTAACACCTATACATCAAAATGGCGGGTGGTATCCATTTTTAGATATGCACTGCTTGGAGTACTGTCCGACAAGAGAAATGCAATGCGTAGCAACTTATTTTTCATCTGATTTCCCTCAAATCTCCAACTTTTATTTACAGAATTTTTATGGTTCCTCACAGATGGGATTTAAAAAAAAGGGGGTTACAACAGTGAGGTTCTACTCTATGTGAATATTTCTGCTATAACGAGTAAATAATTATGCACATTACAATTCATTTGAACTCTTTCAAAATTGTCTGCAAGTATGACCGCGCTTTACTGTCCTGTTTATGCTAGCATCTCGACGCCTTACAGAACTCTCTAGATTGTTTATTGCATATGATTCCTAGCGCTTTATTTTGAAGGATGACAACCTCCCTGGCATTTCCAGATTCACCCCACTGTCAGTGCACAAAATTTAAACTAGACTAGAAAATTATGGGTTGACTTTTAAATAGAAGCAGTTTTATATGAATCAGCAGTATATTTGAGAAAAACCGAACACACACATATAGCAATCGTTAAGTTGATCCCATTTGCTGGCGGTTTTTGTGATGGAAAATAATGGATGGTAAAACATCCATTATGCATAAGCATAGTTCTCCCCTTAAATTATCCGTTTACAGTTACCGATAAAATCACTGCAATGAACCTTCTATTAGATTCCAAACTTTGGCGGTGTCATTAAATGCAGCACAAATTATGTTTTACTATGAAATACATATGTTAAGCAGTGATGATAACATAATACAGAAGGTTGGTGCTTGCTGCAAAAGGTGGCACACACTTGCATTATATCTGTAAATGTGTGTTATGGCACATCCTACAAAACTTTTACAACTTAATAGTACCATGAAGCAGCAGTACAACTTTAGGTTTTTTTTTTTTGGGAACTGCTTTACTCGTGAACCTAGTAACAGACATTTTCTAATTTCAGAAAGAACCCATTCTAATAATAAACAAACCCTTGATATGTACAGAGTTAACATTACTCCACTATTTATTCAGAAATAAAATTTACTTCTTCAAAAATCACTATTTTTCCAAGGCAACTAATACACATGCAATTGGATTTTAACGCTTTACTGTATCGTAACACAAGATCCAAGAATAAAATCCACAATTCGATAAATTAATTTATTTTTTGGCAAAAACCACTGAATTACTACTGCAAATGAAGGGTTTGCTCGCAATACTCATGGTACCTATAATAAATCACGGCCAATTCAACTTTCAACTACTCAAACTGAAAAAGAGATTCGTCATATTGAAAGATTAATAAACACACTAACCCACATTTACCCTTCAGTAAATTGATAACATGAATAAATACGTCTTCTGTTGATTAACATTGAAACAGTGTGAACAGTTTTTGTTCCACAGTTTCCTTCCATATTCTAGTCATTGTATGTTTCATAATTTGGCTGGTAACATATTGTATCAGCAATTTCTTTACTACTATTTGTAATTAGTTAAAAACTGTTTTTTATCTAACATTTCCTACGTAGGCTGTTCATGGTAAAGTGAGTACTTACAAAGGCAAAAATTCTGTTACATGAAATCTCCGAGATGTTGAAGGCTTTAAATTTAAAATTTCAAACAGTTTGCATAATTTTACAAACAACCCATGCCATTTTGTAAGCCTAAACAGAGGTGATTATGTACAGTGGTATGTTCATCAGCTAAAACAGGCAAAGAATCCCGGAACCCAGAAGACAATTAGAACAGTAGGTGAACATAACAAAGAACACAAAATGGGAACCTTCAGAAATACAGTCTCTGTGCTTTTCTAAAAGTAGACCCGAACCATATTAAAAATGTATATAAAATTTTTGCAATACTTGTAGTGTTGAAATTTTGGTAATTATGAATAACCATGACTTCTCCAAAACTTTGAAAAAAAATTCTATAAAATGATACACATCTACAATAGTACTAATCATGATGAATAATATTCATGTCGGTGCACAGATATATTTTCAGTACATATCATGACTCACGATAGAAAGGAGAGCTATACTCTGTGCCATATATGAAGGCCACATTCTTGACAGTTGACGATCGCCGCGCCAGCGCGTTCAGGTGGTGCTGCTTCGTGCGGCAATTAGTGAACTACATGGATGGCGCGGCAGGCGGCGAGAGGTTTGAAGGGCGCGTGNGAGGATGGTCTCTGACCTGGATTCGAACCCAGTTCCTACGAAATGTGAGTCCAAAGTTTTGCCACAGTGCCACCTAGCTTGGTTTTGCTCATTGTGGTCAAATGTTTTGTTGAATACAACGTATTGGATACAAAAGTAAATAAATAAATAAAAAATAAAATTTTTACAGATGTAACACTTTTCCTATAGATTCAGTTACTTTGTGACATGCAACATATCTATTTACAGTATAAAAAGTGTTTTTTTTCCTCTTTTAGTAATAAAAATATTATTACTTGTGCGATATGAGTTGTTATACTGTTCAGGTAATGGATTAAAATTTGTTTTCAATGTTGCATAGGCTCCCTTTTAAGAAAGTGTTAATGACATTGTAGGTAGTAGAACCGCACTATTATGACCTCTCACGGTTTCCAGGAATATGGTTGTTAGTGAGGGACCGCCTTAATAGAGGGTTTGGGAAATCTGACAGATTTTGGCACACCCTAACACCTATACATCAAAATGGCGGGTGGTATCCATTTTTAGATATGCACTGCTTGGAGTACTGTCCGACAAGAGAAATGCAATGCGTAGCAACTTATTTTTCATCTGATTTCCCTCAAATCTCCAACTTTTATTTACAGAATTTTTATGGTTCCTCACAGATGGGATTTTAAAAAAAAAGGGGGTTACAACAGTGAGGTTCTACTCTATGTGAATATTTCTGCTATAACGAGTAAATAATTATGCACATTACAATTCATTTGAACTCTTTCAAAATTGTCTGCAAGTATGACCGCGCTTTACTGTCCTGTTTATGCTAGCATCTCGACGCCTTACAGAACTCTCTAGATTGTTTATTGCATATGATTCCTAGCGCTTTATTTTGAAGGATGACAACCTTCCTGGCATTTCCAGATCTACCCCACTGTCAGTGCACAAATTTTAAACTACACTAGAAAATTATGGGTTGACTTTTAAATAGAAGCAGTTTTATATGAATCAGCTGTATATCTGAGAAAAACCGAACACACACATATAGCAATCGTTAAGTTGATCCTATTTGCTGGCGGTTTTTGTGATGGAAAATAATGGATGGTAAAACATCCATTATGCATAAGCATAGTTCTCCCCTTAAATTATCCGTTTACAGTTACCGATAAAATCACTGCAATGAACCTTCTATTAGATTCCAAACTTTGGCGGTGTCATTAAATGCAGCACAAATTATGTTTTACTATGAAATACATATGTTAAGCAGTGATGATAACATAATACAGAAGGTTGGTGCTTGCTGCAAAAGGTGGCACACACTTGCATTATATCTGTAAATGTGTGTTATGGCACATCCTACAAAACTTTTACAACTTAATAGTACCATGAAGCAGCAGTACAACTTTAGGTTTTTTTTTTTTGGGAACTGCTTTACTCGTGAACCTAGTAACAGACATTTTCTAATTTCAGAAAGAACCCATTCTAATAATAAACAAACCCTTGATATGTACAGAGTTAACATTACTCCACTATTTATTCAGAAATAAAATTTACTTCTTCAAAAATCACTATTTTTCCAAGGCAACTAATACACATGCAATTGGATTTTAACGCTTTACTGTATCGTAACACAAGATCCAAGAATAAAATCCACAATTCGATAAATTAATTTATTTTTTGGCAAAAACCACTGAA
>NQII01003969.1:0-100733 GCA_002778355.1 Clitarchus hookeri
CGGAGCGCCAGAGCTGTTCATGCTCTGTAATTACGGTCGCCCGGCGGCCATCTTATCTGCCATGTCGGATGTAGGCGACGTTCACGTTGACCTTTGACATTGACCCATTGACCTTTAACCTTGAAAAACCCATAAATTCCCCAAAAATATTATAACAATATTTATAAAAAATCGTAAATATTTTTTTTTATTGAATTAATTATTTTAAAATTTCATTAACAAAAATTGTAAAATCTAAATTTTGATTTGATTGTGCTCAGAGGGGATTGGGAACCAGAGTCGACCAGTCACCATGTTATTATGTCACCAAACCACCATATTTGACACAAGTGAGATTGACCTTGATGCCGTGCCCATAACCTCGACTGACCNCAGCCCAGCCAATAGGAGATCTCTCGCAGCACGCGGCAGCCAGTAAGGTGCAAGACCCGTTTACAGAGCTCGCCGCAGTCAGACGGCGAAGGGGAACGCCCCCATAAAGTGAACTGCCACGCCATTCCATAATACAGGATGATTCTAAAATCATGGGACAAACATTGAGGGGTGGTAGAGCTCGCTTAAACAAACTATTATTGTATAGGAATATAAAGGCGGAAGTGACGCGTTGGGGCACAAACACAAAAACATAACACATTAACGGAAACATAAAATGTTCATTAGCAGCTTACGTAACAAGTGATTCCGCACAGAAAATGATAAAACAGTTGCTGGAAATGCATCCGCCAACAGTCACGCGTGCTTGGCGACCTCTACATATGGCGTGATTGGCTGATAATGGTGGCGATAGTTGAGGGCAGTCAAACGGTGCGCCAGTGACCTGCTGCATCAGCGAACAAAGCATTTGCGCTTGAGAGTTCGGCCGTGATGGCGAAAAGGCAGACATGCATCTAATGTACGGTGCTGCTAATGGTAACGGCCGAGCAGTGCTACGGCTGTATCAGGAACGCTTTCCACTTAGAAGAATGCCGAACCACAAAATGTGTTATGTTTTGTGTTTGTGCCTCAACGCGTCACTCCCGCCCATATATTCCTATACAATAATTGTTTGTTTTAGTGAGCTCTACCACCCCTCAATGTTTGTCCTATGATTTTATAATCAACCTGTATAGTCTGTTGCCATATTTTACACTTTTTAAAATCTAATATTTGAAAAATCACACCGCGTGTCAAGTGTTTGGTTATTTCCTAAATATGTCATGCATCACAAGCGCTTTGCACCTCTGTTTAAATAAAAGTATGCAAATTTTTGGTTGAATTGAATTTTTACTCGTATATTACTTACAAATTCGAATATATTTTATTTATGATTAACACAAATAAAACAGAGAGAAAATAAGTGTGTTTGTAATGCGCAGTAAGAAATAGATGTCATGCATGTTGTTAAGCTGAGTCCGTACGAATGCTGTGCGCTGTCCCTTTGGTGTAATTTCCTAGACTTTGTCAAGCTTTCTTTGCGCGAAGCGGGGGAAACGCCTGAAAGTTTTACTTACAGGCGATTATCTTTTAGTAATGGGCAAACTTTACTTGCATGTTCACATCTCATCAGAAGGCGTCATTTCGTTAGATGTTTTATTTTGATCGAAATCTTTTACACGTCTGATCACGTTAGAAGTGACTGCTCACTACTCCACGAACCTATTGTTGGTTAAATGGACCTGCGGGGAATGTCAGTTTAATAATTGACCTGTTGTAAAAACGAACACAGACTTAAAGTTTTGTCAGTTGCAAGGCAATAACGTCAATTTTGAAAACATTTTTTTTTGCTATCTTCAAGAGCTCTCAACGTTTTCCCGGTTTTGACGACTCCTCGTTTCTAAATGGAGATTATTCGGTCTATCTTCTGTCATGATGTCCAAATTCTTTATATCCTTATGATAAACCAGTTAACACAGAATTTGCATGTTAAGTGGTTTCAGAACCGTAACAAATGTTATTTTTTTGTAGTGCTGTCTGCAATTTTCAATAAAATAATTCAAATCTTCACTATTTAATAGTTTTATCATTCCCTTGCATTATAATTTGTACGTTACTATCGCGCGAGGGAATGCTGCTTAAGCTAACTTAGTTCTTGTTATTGGTCGTTCCTTTAATATATATTTACCGGAGACCTACAACAAAAGTGAATATAATCATTAGCAGTATGAAAAAGACGAGTTGAGCGCAAGAACGTTAGACCCGGAGCGCCAGAGCTGTTCATGCTCTGTAATTACGGTCGCCCGGCGGCCATCTTATCTGCCATGTCGGATGTAGGTGACGTTAACGTTGACCTTTGACATTGACCCATTGACCTTTAACCTTGAAAAACCCATAAATTCCCCAGAAATATTATAACAATATTTATAAAAAATCGTAAATATTTTTTTTATTGAATTAATTATTTTAAAATTTCATAAAAAAAATTGTAAAATCTAAATTTTGATTTGATTGTGCTCAGAGGGGATTGGGAACCAGAGTCGACCAGTCACCATTTTATTATGTCACCAAACCACCATATTTGACACAAGTGAGATTGACCTTGATGCCGTGCCCATAACCTCGACTGACCTTAAACCGAAAAGTTTGCAGGTTTCTCCAAAAAATCCCAAAAATATATTAAAATGTTATTAATAATAATTAAAAAAAGGTTTATAAAAATTTATTTTAAAAATTTATACAAAATTAAAATATTGATAGTATGTATGGTATTTTAGGGGGCGGGGGTCTAGAGTGAAGCAGCCACCATATCATGTCCTCCCCCACCACCATATTGGATCCAAGTGACCTTGAACACAACCTTTGACCTAGATCCTATACCCTTGACCATGAAGCCAAAATTTCCGGAAAAAAATTTTTAAACAATTAAAAAACGCCTACAAATAAATTTTTGAAATTATAACAAATTTAAAAATAAGTTTATTTAAGAAAACCTACATTTACAGAGGTCCCTTGAGCACCACGTCCAGCAGACGACTGACCCACCTCCAGTCAAACACATTGTATTAACATTACTCTCCCTTACCCCCTCTCACGCTGCTCATTCTGTCAAATGCACTCCACCCGCCATATTGATTTTGCGTTTGTTATTTGTTTACAATCTAATCACCTAGGTTGCGTTAGTATACAGGATGATTCTAAAATCATGGGACAAATATTGAGGGGTGGTAGAGCTCACTAAAACAAACAATTATTGTATAGGAATATATGGGCGGGAGTGACACGTTGAGGCACAAACACAAAAATAAGACATGAAATGCAAAACAGTGTTTATTTAAAACGTCGCCGCTAAATTCATTTTTACAGCAATTTTTATAATAATTGCTCAAAATTGCTACCACCGACAGTAAAGCAAACTTGGTAGCGCCGGTGGAGTGATTGGAGAACAGATTCAAATACGCCAGATATTTCACGCACGCCACCATTGTCAGCCAATCACGCCATATGTAGAGGTCGCCAACCATGCGTGACTGTTAGTGGATGCATTTCCAGCAACTTTTTTTTACATTTTATGTACGGAATCACTCGTTAAGTATGCTGCTTATGAACATTTTATGTTTCCGTTAATGTACTTTGTTGTTATGTTTGTGCCTCAACGCGTCACTTCCGCCCATATATTCCTATACAATAATTGTTTGTTTTAGTGAGCTCTACCACCCTCAATGTTTGTCCCATTATATTAGAATCATCCTGTATAATTACCGATTTATCCCCCTGGCAGTGCTAATTTCTCGATTTTGACACAACGCTAGGTATGTCTCTCTCTCTCTCTCTCTCTCACCTATGGTCGGCAGACCATCTCGGATTCCACTTTTGCTTAGTCACCTTTCCTTCGTGCTCAGTCTCTCCACGTCAAACATCTTGGATTTTATACAAGTTTTGTTTTTCCATGTCAGTCATATAAGATTTCATTTGTTTAACATATAGGTGGTGCTGTCGGCGCCGTCCATATTAAATTATTTTTTCAATGCCTAGGTGGTACTAATTTCTTGATTATGCCGCCTGCTATAGGTACTGAATCAGTAGGCAGTTTTTATCGTCTATGCACTAAAAGAAAAATAAACCATTGCCATCGTCCTGCAAATGCTCACATAATTTAATCTAAAACGGACTTCCGCAATCGATTGTTTACACAACTGAATTATTAAGTCTTTCAGGGTAGCATAAGGGACAATATAAGAAAATAAACACACATTACTATGTATATATACATTTGTGGGAGTTATAAATTTGTTTTTAGATTTTTAAAGAGATTTTTGCGATATTTTGGTTTAAGATCAATAGTACGGGGTCAAGGTCAAATGTTGTGTTCAAGGTCACTTGGATCCAATATCGTGTTTGGGGGGGGGGACATTTCATAGTGGCTAGTCGGCTCCAGTCCCCCGTCCCGTCAAAACCCAAACATTCAAGGTTATTGATACGGAGTCAAGGTCAAGGTCACAGGTCTAATATGGTGGTCGGTTGACGTCATAACATGGTGGTTGGTAGGCTCTGATTTCCCATTCCCTTTGGGCACAAACATTCAAAATTTAAATTGTATAATTTTTTTATAAAAAATTTTAATACTTTTTTATGAGTTTTTAATTTTTTTGGGATTTTTTATTAATATTTTAGAAACACTATGTTTAATTTTTTGGGCTTCTCAAGATTAAAGGACACAGATTCAAGTTTAAAGGTCAAGGTCATGAACACCCAACATGGTGGACAAGATGGCCACCGGGCGACCGGAATGACAGAGTATGAACAGCTCCGACGCCCAGCGCTCCCACGCCCTTGCGCTCAACTTCCCATTTTCGTTTTTTTATTCTTACTTTATCAGCTTAAAAACATTGTGTTTTTACAGACTTGGTTTGAAAGGCCACCCTTTTTTTGTTAGGTCTGCTTATTTTATTTCTACAGCTCTACTCTCTATTTATAAAAGTTTGCTGTGTAAAATTAAGAATAAATAATCACAGGAAAACAGGTTTGTAACAATTCGTAAACAGTTTTGTGTTCACCACAAAAATTCGGCAGACCATATTTCTACTAAAGATTTCGTATGTACGAATTATTTTTTAGTGTTTGTTTTCTATGGTAGAGCTTGCTGATTGGTTGGGCTCCCCGCACCTCATAGTTCCGTAAAAAATAACACTGGAATTCAGTATCTCATAACGGCATAACAAGATGGTTTACGAACAGATCGAAGTAAGGATCTTAACTAGACTTGGAAGAATTCGGAAAATTCCCTCTAAAACGGCACTGCGCGTGGGACTTACGAGGCTGCAGTTTACACCGGTGTGGACGAAGGGAGGTGGGGATGGAGCAGAGACGGAATGCAGTACCGAGTGGAGCTGGAGTACCCTGAGGAAACGAACAGGCTAACAGCAACGTCTGACATGTTTTCAACAAGGGAAAAATTCCGGTGCGACCCTGTACGCTGACATGGGAGACGGGTCTTCTTTTCACTACACCACCGCAATCACTTGTTTTTGTCTAAATGTTACGTTGCAAATAAGAAATTACCTTTAAACATAGTTTTTTTTAAAGAAAATTTAAACAAGGTAAGATGATTGCTTTGTAAAAAAATGGTAACGATTCAATTTGAGAACTGGAACTCAGCTTAATCCCATTCAGATCTCAGTGTTAAAATTTTGTGTACATTACGCTCAGGCAGGTTACTTTTGGTGGATACTGTACACTGAAAGGCTTGATGCCGAGTGGTCTTCCTTTTGATGGGCAACTGATTCGTAATAGTTAACAAAGCTACTGCTCTTCGTTAGGAATGGCTCAGTTAAATATATTCGAGCAGAAAACCTACAGCGCATTGGCTGTGATAACGAAAGAAGTCCTGTGACGGCGTGTCGGCTTCAGCACAGCACGCACCAAGAGTTTCCTAAATTGCAGCACCTGAAAACATTAATCAAATACGGTCTGAACGGATTAAAATATCGCTGGTATTCGTCCAAGAAACTTACCAATTTTTCTTTTTCGTGATTAGTAAGACACCATCGGTGTTACTTTGTCCCGAGTGTTCCGGGATTAGTGTCTTAACGAGCCTGCGTTATAGAAAACGGAAATATTGCTAATAATCAAATCATTAGTATTTAAAATCAGTGTTATTTCAGATGTATTTATTCTCAGATGTGGAATTATTTTTAAACTATCCTAGTCTCTCTGCAGAAAATAAATACGTTAATTTTCAACAAGTGTATCTAAAAATTCGCTGCTCTTGCGAATATATTATCTGAGAAAAATTTATTCGTTTGTAACCTTTCCGCGATGTTTTTCACTAGAGCGCAATAGAAGTCGGGCCCGTGGGCGTTATCGACGTGGTTATAAAAGTGAAATTGCTCATAGAAGAGTGTGCAGAGGCAAAGAGTAGAAATATCTGTTAGGACCGCATTTCAAACACTTTTCAGTGTGTTATTTAGTTACTCTACAAAAAAAAAATAAAAAAATTTAAATTTATTTATTTTTGGGCACGTGACCGGAATATACATCTAAATGCTCGTACTTTGTGTTGTCTAAATTTTCTGATAAAGGTTGTTCACGATAAATTAAGAACTTTTGAAATCAATCTGTGAAAAATGTCACTACCACAACCTGCCTATATCTAAACTGGTACGCTTACTGGTCTGCGCTCAGTAAAGTTGGTAGCGATTGAGGGAAGTAGTTCCATGTTTTAATGTAGAGTTAAAAGTAATGGGTAAATATTTGTGAAAACTGAAATATTTTCTTAATTTTTTCCAATGAATTTAAGTCTAATAATGGGAAGAATTTTATGATAATTACTTGTATAGTAATTCCACAGTTTTACTTCAGCAACGCATGAATAACGTGATCAGGTGCATAGAAATGATAATTGTACCCACGTAAGATATAAGAACCCACAATGTGAAAATAATAAGATCTTAAGAAGGACTTTCAAAAGTGCTCAGTTTACTGTAAACAACCTTTACTTGTGATTTCCTGGTTAACTTGTGCCCCTTGCCGACTACAAACCGATGAATAAAAAAAAACATAAAAATAGTAATTCACCTCTATTCCTCTTAAACCTCCAGCGAATATCTTAGTGATTCAACCTAAATAAAGACTGGAGAGGATTAGGCGGTTCTTAACATCCGGGTCTTGAGAGCTGATGAGGGTGAAGCGAGGTGAGTGCGTATCAGCCCCGGAATGCAGGGATTGGGCAAACGGGAGATCCCCGAGAAAAACTGCCGACAAGCGCCATCGTCCGCCACGATTACCACGTGTGAGAATCCGGGAGCGATCCCGCCGGGAATCGAAGCCGGTTGGCCTAGTTGGGAGCAAGATACTAGTTTTCTGACCACTACACCACTGCGGCCCCCTGTATAAAGAAACAGGTCCAGTGCCAATGTCAACTTGCGCATTAATTGAAACAAAGTAAATCCACAAATAACTGAAATTGTTCTTATACAAACAAAATCTTCGTAACTATATGTCAACATTTTAATAAGACGGTGAGATAAAAATGTTGCAAATTTTTAATATAGTAAAAATTAAGTGCCGTTGTTGCTCCGAACTTAAGAAATTAAAATTCTTTAACAGACTAGAGTGCAGGGAACATAATTAACTTCAGCATCTTTGATCGGTACATTTATTTCATGCCGGCAATAGCTGCGACATCTTCGACAACTTAAAATACAGGAAAACAGTGATCTTTTCCTTAAGAGACCACTGAAATGGCTGAAACCATGAGACAGAAAATTTTTTTAAGTAAACTTTATAAACAGTAAAGGAAGTTTTCAACTCATACATCGTGTGGTAAATTGGCCATATATTAGGCTCTATAATTTATACTATACTAAGTTTCGTGCTTTCTCAGTACGCATATACAATTATGTTGTAAATTTGCAATCTTTCCCTTAGAGTGTGAGTACCGTCATGTTGTAAGATGCTTACTGAAAGATTGTAACACCACTGAACTGTTATACGCTGTTCACTCTTGATTGAGAAATTTTGGAATCAACTTTTGAAAAATGTCACTCTCCTTACCTGCATGTACAATGACGGGAACACCGACTAGCATGTGTCTAGTTAAGTTGGTAACAACCGAGGGGAAAGTATTTGCATGCATTAAGTTACAATTAAAAGTTTTCGTTAAACATTTGCGAGTACTGAAATTATTTCTTAAGCTTTATGTTGTTTAAATTCTTGTACATGTAAGAATTAAAAGGTTTGTAAAATATATAATTTTATAATAATGGCACAGTTCCACTTGAACGACGCCTGAATAAAGTGAGCAGACCTTTGAAAATGTTCATATTATGTATGGCGGAGGAATACACAATGCGCATACAAGTTGATCATAAGCAGGGTTTTCAAAGCGATCAGTTTACCGCGATCAGTGCATACTGTCCTGGGAAGGGCTACGTTTTTAAATGAAAAGGCACTGTAGGTTTTACAAAATGTGATCGTGTAAATCCGTGCACTGAGTAATTATACTCAAAATACCACATCAGTGTATACTTATAGTGAGGAAGTATGCGAAGAATTTTTTTTTCATACATCAANAATTATACTCAAAATACCACATCAGTGTATACTTATAGTGAGGAAGTATGCGAAGAATTTTTTTTTCATACATCAATGGCAGTATTTCTATATGCGCTCACGATAAATTCAAAAGCGTATGGAAGTTCCCAATTTTTTATTGTAACGACAGTAAACATTCCTACATTTACAGCTAGATACTCTATTATTTCCAANATGGAAGTTCCCAATTTTTTATTGTAACGACAGTAAACATTCCTACATTTACAGCTAGATACTCTATTATTTCCAAAAAGTGCTTAGGTTAAAACATTATATTATAGTTTATGAAGTTTACTAGAAAATATTTTAAAGTATACCGAAGTAAGTCTTTATTTATACTAGAGTGCGTTACTTTACAGTACAATAATATTTTTATGTGATTAGTCAAAGAACATTTATTTTTAATCATAAATAACTTTTAATTTATAAGCTGATTAAACTCACAATTATAATGTAATTTTTCTGAAAATACGCTATGTCTTGCGAAACGTAATAGTAAAAGCCACATTCATGCTAATATTTTAATGTCCGTGATTTCTTATGTATTTCCTTCATTTCATATTCAGTTTGTTTGAAGCAACATATTTTGAACATACATGGAGCTCTCCACTACCGTACCAATAATAACCAACCTAATTTTTCAAACGAACGGTTGTGTTTAATTTTTAATACAGAACGTGTGTTGAAAGATATAAATTAAATATAAATTAAATTACATTTCTTAGGGCACTCTAACCTTCAAGTCATAGCTGCACTTCTGTGGGACGGCATTAATTTTCTAACCAGTGGTTGCTGGTCGGAGGTTGGAAGACCTGTTGGCATTTTCCCTTTAACCGTACAGTCACAGCGCATGAGAACTGTTGAGGTTTAATGAATAAAGGCCTTTTAATAAACGAAATGTTTTATTATACTTTAACAGCAAAACTGATACAACAATGTTGACCGTTATATATTTATCAACTAGAAAAAAACAAAACACTACACAGTGTTGCCAACAACTTAAAACTGAAGTTACCAAATAATAATTATTACATTGCCATATTTTAACACCCCCTCTCAATGTAATACAGTTCTATCTTATATCTTATCTGATACAATTATATCTTATTTCTAAGTTTGAATACAACACTTATTTAAACATCTTACAAATAATTCTTGACTTAAAGCCTTAGTGAGTATGTCAGCTGGTTGTTCACTAGTTTTCACATAATGAAGGCAGATCTTATTATCTTTAATCAAATCCTTTATGAAGTGATATCGTATATCAATATGTTTGAGGCGCTTAACAGTGTCTGTGCCTGCAATAAAAATGGCTGACTGGTTGTCACAATACATACTTACTGGACATACATTTGAGTAACCAAAATCACTTAACAAGTTTATCAGCCAACAGGCTTCGCTTCCTGCCATACTCACTGCAACATACTCAGCCTCAGTTGACGACAGACTGACTGATACTTGTTTCTTCGAGCACCAAGAAATCAAACAATTGGAAAACTTAAATAAATAGCCTGTGGTAGACTTTCTGTCTTTGAGATCACCTCCCCAATCAGCATCACAATATCCCTCTAGGACATTATCTTCACACTTGAAAACTAACATATAATTTAGTGTATTCTTGACATACCGCAGGACTCTTTTTAATGCAGTTACTAACATATCATTTGAATATGTTTGAAATCTGCTCAACATTGAGACAGTAAAACATAAATCAGGCCTAGTACTTGACACTGCATACATAAGGCATCCTATAACTTCTCTACAATATTTTTCAATATTCTCATCATTACTTTTATTACAATTTTCAAGTATTTTAACATTAAAGTTTGGGTCAATAGGAGTTGACATAGGTTTACAGTTTTCCATATTAAACCTTTTAAGTACATTTTCTAGGTAATTTCTTTGGCTTAATTCAGTAATCCCCGTTTCTAGATTTTGGTTAACATTTATACCCAAAAAATTGGTTACTAAACCTAGATCCTTCATCTTAAATTCTTTGTTTAGGACACTTTTAAACTGAACAATTTTCTCCTCATTTGTACCAAATATTAACAAGTCATCAACATATAGCAAAACAAACATTTTATCTTTACCATTGCACCTTTTGTACAAGCATGAATCACTTTTTGAACTAACAAAGCCTTCTCCTGTTATAATAGAATTAAATTTATTATTCCAGGATTTTGGTGAACTTTTCAGACCATATAGAGACTTGTTTAATTTTGCAATATTATTATTACCCGAATAAGCCCCTTCCGGCAAACGAATAAATACATTTTCATTTATTTCTCCATACAAAAATGCTCCCGTTACGTCCATTTGATAGATTGGCAATTTTAATTTGGTTGCTATAGCAACAAAAAGTCTAAATGTAGGTAATTTTGCAACTGGAGCATAGATGTCATTCAGATCTAATACATCATCCTGTTCAAACCCTCGGGCAACTAATCTAGCTTTATACTGTTGAACATTATTTATTGTCTTTACTTTAAAAACCCATTTACTACTCACTATTTTCTCTTTTGCTGGTGCTTCACATAAATCCCAAGTGTTGTTCTCTTTCAGTGTCTCCAGTTCTCTATTGATAGCTTCACTCCATTTACAAGCATCCTTTCTTTTCATTGCTTCCTTGTAAGTCACTGGATTATCATCTTCGCTGTAGATGTTGTTGCATTGATAAAATTCGGTCTGTTTCCTTACACGCTTGCTTCGTTCATTTCCATTTTGTAATGGTGTGATTACGCTTTCTTCTTCACTTGTACATGGTTCATATTCACTTCCAGATTCATTTTGAGTTATTAAGCTTTCATTCATGTTAACCAGAGTTTCTTGTAAGTCTTGGTTTCCATCAACTTTATCTACTATTTGTTTCAACTCGTTCTCCAAATCAAGTGTAACTTGGGGTTCTTCCCTTCCTTCTTGTTTCTGTTCTAAGAAAACAATATCACGCTTTGTCTCTACAGTATTTTTCTGTGGGAAGTATATCCGGTAACCCTTGGTATCTTCGCCATATCCGACCATCAATCCCTTGTCTCCTTTGCTATCCCATTTTCTTCGTCTTTCTTTTGGAATGTGTACATACACCGGTGTGCCGAAGACTTTTAATTGTTGAATATCGAAACTTTTATTGGTCCATACCTCATATGGTGTTTTTCCTTCAACTTTACTCTTACCCGTTCTGTTCAGAGTAAATGCAGCAGTATGTACCGCTTCTGCCCATAGTTTCTTAGGTAAACTCTTTGCATGTAAAATTGTTCTTGCCGCTTCAACCAAAGTTCGGTTCTCTCTTTCGGCCTTTCCGTTTTGTTCCGGAGTATATGGTACTGTAGTTTGATGTGTTATGCCACGTTTTGAGAACATTTCACTCACTTCTTTATTCACAAATTCCAGCCCATTATCACTTCTGAACAATTTTACTTTGTTCCCAGTTAAAATCTCCGCCTTATTAATGAAATCTTCTATGCAGTTCTTCACCTGATGCTTATTTTTAATGAAATAGACACTTCTATAATTTGAGAAGTCGTCCTTTAACACTACGAAATACCTCGACCCGCCGACAGATACCTCCTCCATGGGACCGCACGTGTCCGCATGGATTAATTCACATGCTTTAGAAGTACCATTTTCGCTGTTATGAAAAGGTAATCGATGAATTTTTCCCTTCAAGCAGCTTTCACAGGTTGGAGCAGACGTTTGTTTCACATTTATTTTCCTTGTGGCAAGTATTTTCTTCACATAATCGAAGTTTTGATGAGCCAATTTTTCGTGCCACACATTTAAATCATCGTTTGTAGTACTAGCTACGCTCGCAATATCATTTTCATATCGGAAATCCATATAATACGAGCTCCCAATTCGGTTTGCAACCGCCAAAACTTCTTTGTTTTTATAAAATTTACATGAGCTGTCACTTGTCATTATGACATAACCTTTGTCAGTCGCACAATTCATAGAGAAAAGGTTCGTTTTCAGTTCGGGAACGTAAAGAACGTTGTCTATGTTTGTGTTGATCCATTCGTTCCCATTGTGCACTTTTACCGCCATCTGCCCACAGCCTAACACACTAATCGCTTGCCCATTGCCGAGAATCACAGATTTCTGTGAAACAATTTGAAATGATGAAAATAACGCGCGATTGTTACACATATGTTCACTGGCCCCAGAGTCAACCAGCCATTTTGACTCTTGATAATGTTCATATTCTGCGTTTGACACGACAAATGCATTACTTTCCTTACTGCCCCTGTACTTCCTAAAGCGACACTGTGCCTTATAATGTCCGAACTTTCCGCAATAAAAACACTTATTACTGTTACTGTTATTGTCTTGTAATTCACTGTTATTCACTTTGCTTCTGCATTCGCTTTGGAAATGCCCCAGTCTGTTGCATTTGTGACACTTTATGTTTCTTCTATTTTTAACAAAGAATGCAGATGAAGCTTGTTGAGACGCTTCACCCTTCTCCTGCACCCTTTCTTCTTCCACCAGAAGCCTGGCTATCAGATTATCCAGGGTTTGTTTATCGTCTGGCGCCGACTCCCACGCCGACACAAAGTGTTTGTACTCATCTGGCAACGACATTAGTACCTTTGTAATAACTAACTTGTTTGATATTTCCTCTCCCATTTGCTTAAGCTGATTTTGCAGCTCCTGTATTTTTGACAAAAATACTGACATCTCAGTTCCTTTTTCAAACTTAAACTGGAAAAATCGCTGCTGTGTAATATGGATGCTTGTTTCCGACTTTTGCTCGAAAACACTTTGGAGTTTACGCCACATTTCAGCAGATGTTGTGCAAGAAATTATATGCAACATGACTTTCTCCGTCATTCTGGTAACTAGTAGTGTCTGAGCCTTAGCATCTTTTGACTCCCAAGCAGCATGTTCAGCCGCTGCCTCAGGTTTTATTTTCTGCCCCTCAACTATGTCGAGCCATCCTTGACCTCGTAGCAATACCGTTGTTTGGAACTTCCACAGGTTCCAGTTGCTAGGTCCTTCCAGTTTGATCACACACTGATTTCCTTCCATTTCGTTGTCCTGCCTCGCTCAATTTAGAGAATGAACGAGTATTACTCCTTCTTGGCGCGGTCACGTATAACCTCACTTTTATCGCGGGCCGGCACCAATATTTTCGCCGATATTTCTACCCCTTCACAGATTCTATGCAGAACTATGTGTCTGGGCCCATAACCTGTTGAGGTTTAATGAATAAAGGCCTTTTAATAAACGAAATGTTTTATTATACTTTAACAGCAAAACTGATACAACAATGTTGACCGTTATATATTTATCAACTAGAAAAAACAAAACACTACACAGTGTTGCCAACAACTTAAAACTGAAGTTACCAAATAATAATTATTACATTGCCATATTTTAACAAGAACCACTTAAACAATTAACTCCTATAAGGACGTGGTATTGCCAACCCCTGCATGCAAGAGCCAGGAACTAGGAAACAAATCAGGCTAGTTTGGAGATAAAACAAGGATGTTACGCAACCAATAATCAGCCTACACCGTTTCTAACCCTTCCATTTAGGGAGTTCGATTCCCGCAAAATTGGTGTCATTGCTTGATTTCTCGTAAGACAGTGATTTAGATATTGTTTTGTATTGTGTTGTTCGATAACGAATAGGACATTTTCTGAAGTGAGTATAGTTTGACTGTCGTTTACGCCATCTCTGCAGCTTCCCACACAGGATACAACTTACTTTTTTTAAAGGATGTTATCAGTCGGAAAATAATAAATACAGAGAAGTTTTAACATTCGATCAGATTATTTAACGAATGATTTTATTTATGCTCTCTTATGTCAAAATTTTAACTCACTGAATGAAATAGAACTTGTTTAGAATTATTTATACACTTATGATAATAGTAATCATCATCTCTAAACATCCGTCCGCTCTCTGCATAAGACGGACGAGATGAAATAATATTTTCTAGAGCATTTACTAGTCAGTATGTGAGTTGTCCGCAACTCCAGATAAGTTATCGTGTTTTTTTGTCGCGGCTCCAGTCTGGCCTTGAAATAAATATCTCCCGTTATTTCTAGTTGTTTTTCTCACAGGCAGCTTTCGTGTTTTTGATCTTTGGTTCGAGAAAAACTGCGACCTTCTTCGTTTCAGTTGCCAGAGGTTCCATGGACAGGTCTTTTTTTTCTCTTTAGCTTCAAGTTGTTTGCGATTATCACCGATGTCTCTAAACCAACTTCAGATCAGGGACATGTATCTCGCTCGGTAACTAGTGTAGACTTCAAAGTACACTCTTGGGAGCAACTGAACTTCGAGCGTACTGACGCAATTGTTGGACGAGAGTTTTTCGCGATAAAAGATAAAATATTGTCTCGTGTTATGACTTCAGAAGTGAGGAAGTACGTAAAAAGACAATAATTGGTTAGAAAAAATTAAAATGACCAAAATTAAAAACTAGTATTAAGAACTACGTTAAAGAATAAAAAAAACATTTTTAATTATTTGGAACATGGATCGCTTAGTCCAACATTCAGTTACGAGACTCAAGATGCTTTATAATACGTAACGACTAACAAAATATTTCGTTCACATGGTTTAATGGCTAGTTGTCAGAGAGGCCACTCGAGAAGGACCGAGGTATTTAAGATCGTCAACGACTGAAGCAGCATGGCCTGTATCACCTAACCATCCCGGCTTTTACCTAAAAATTATGAGGAAACTACTGAAAACTGAAATATCACTGGCCGAAGAGGGAATTGTAACTAGGTCATCCCGAATACGAGTCCATTGCTCCATCTTGCTCGCTTAGATGTACACTGAAAAATTTACTGCGCTCTGTATATCGCTCGTAAAAATTCTTTATATTTATATGTGAGTAATATTTGCCTGCCGATAATTATATCGTTGTAGTACATTAGGTTATACCCACTTTCGAAATTTTTCTCTTCAAACTTTTTATTTTTTATTAAATATTATCTTTTTCCGTTCGCTTTCCAAGTATAAATCGATTTTCCACTTCATAAACCGCGTGAAACGTTAGAATTATTTCCTGTTGAGAGATTTTTAACGGTATCTATTCCAGTTGCCCTCCACCCTTCTTAATACAGGTTAAGTAACCATGAGGAAAAAATACTGTTCCAGTCGCGGCAATGTGTGTCCCAGAAAAGCCTTAATGCACGCGCCCTGTAGTAGTATACGTTTTCTGCTACCCTTAGGCTCATGGAGCTCAACCCTGAGCCTCACTTAGACCCATCCCTACCTTGGACCTTCGACTCCCCACTTAGCTTAGAGTTTGTCAGGAGAACAAATCGTCTTACATTACTTGCTAAGGATCTAATGTGTTTGTCTATATACGGACAGCACACGTGGGCCAATTTGCGCTGGTGACTGATTCTTATTTTGTGCCGTTTTCCATACATGCCGCATGCANCGGACAGCACACGTGGGCCAATTTGCGCTGGTGACTGATTCTTATTTTGTGCCGTTTTCCATACATGCCGCATGCAGTTATACATGTTGTTAGCGTACGACTTGGATATACCTGACACCAATACAACTGCCAGCCATATGGTCAACAGTGATGAACGAGTTCGTTTACGACTTAATTTTTAAAAGACCAAAATTTTTATTTAAATTAAACACTTTTAACCAAATTGAATTTAATCAAACTGCATTACACATTGGTTAGATGAAGTACACAGACCAATGTTGGGACACGTGAGACTGGTTTTGTGTGGCTAGCGTGACACCCTACCCCACATTCACTCTACACACTGAACGCGATGCCAGTTCCAGAACCCAGGAATATTCTGTAATAACGGTAATAACCATGAAAATGTTTACTACTGATGCGAAAAATTTTACGTTAATAGCAGTCCACACACAAATCCCGCGTGCAGTCGAGACTTGCCTATTGTTTGTGAACTCTCGCACTCTGATGTTAGCCTGCACCTTCCTTGTTGTCGACGGTCTACGAAAATTTGGAATTCAATCTTCCACTTGCAATCATCTTTCATTAACGGCACCCGGTCGTATTTATGATCACTGCTATCCTTTACTCGTACGTTAATTTATCTCTGCATGCATTTTTTTTTTCAGAAGATGTATGTATTGCTAGCAATTTTCATGTTAGGAGTAACCTGGATTGTTTCAAAGTTCAAACGTAACTGTAAGCTACGTTTTATGTCTCCGTTTAGAAAACACAATAGTGAGATTCGGAGGTGTCGAACCAAGGAGAGCTCTTCAAGATAATGCCAATACCACTCAGGTTGGGAAAAAAACGAGATTTATTATGAAATGGCTCATCGTAGGAAACATTTCCACCGCCAGGTGCGCAGTGTTGCAAACTGTAACTTTTAATTAAAATTTTAAGCTACGAGAATTATAAACGAGAAATATTTTACTTAGTTGCGAAGTTGTTTTATATTTGATTTGTAGTTATTCCAATTATCCTGTTTTTTTTTAAAGTAGAAAATAGAGAAAAAGTAAACCTTGCCGACACTAGCGCTTACCTAGCGGAGAACATAATCCCGTTGCCAAATTTGAAACATTTATCTTCCCAACCTGTGGTGGAAGTAACCTTATTCGAGCTTACGGCCAGATCGCGCTGAAGAGTGAAGAGGACACTAATAGGTTTTACGTGTTCACATGCGCTGAAGCTGGTCATCAAAATGTCCATTATGTTATATTTGTGAGAATTACCGCTCAACTTAGGCATCACTAGTAAGTGTACCCTTTCCTGGTATAACATTTTTTGATCTCATAGTTTTTGAATTATGACATACAAAAATAACAATTTTAATGATTTTGGGACCTACAAATGAAGTAAAAGTTACATTAACCGAAAACTTAACAAGAGTGACTGAAATATCATGTCCTAATTCATTTTAAGGAATGCTAAGCAAGATTTATTTTACAAACAATCGTAGACGGCTACAGATAAAAATATACAAACATTTCATTACATTGAGTAATTTTTAAAAATTACGATAATATTTCATAGCATAATTTTAATGATCTCTTGAAGTTACTCACGGTATCTTATTTCAGTGTGAATTATCTCACTTCGGCGAGTTAGTTTTGGGGGGGAAAAAAATAAAGGTTGCGAGAAGTTTTTTTTATACGAGGAAATAGTACTTTTAAGTTATGTTTACAAGTTNGGGGGGAAAAAAATAAAGGTTGCGAGAAGTTTTTTTTATACGAGGAAATAGTACTTTTAAGTTATGTTTACAAGTTGAACAGAATTTCGCCCAAATATAACTTAATGCATTTTTAGGTGACCAGTATCCTTAAGCCAACCTAGTAGCAGCAATTTAGTGAAAACTATTTTCGCTTAGCAAAACATTTGTTTATCGCATACAATGAGTTCATCCAACTACAAATGTTTTGTATGTGTTACGAGAGGACTGTTATTAAGTTGATTTAGGAGTTCATATTTATTTAAATCTGTAAACCTTACCATTCTCTTTTCCATTACCAGTAGTCCGCTTCGTCAAGATTTACTTAATAGCTAGGCAGATTCATAAATAAAAAAAGTAGTAGGTCAGTTAACGGACTTGGCTATATTAAATTTTAAACAGAATAGAAGCATACATGGCGTTACGTTGCAGCATTGATTTCATTTCTTGAATATTAAATAATAAACTGAAGGAATAAAATGTAATAATTTTATAAAGCTGTGATTTACAACGTTTTCACCTACGTTAGCTTAAACGAACATACGTTACCATTACTAAAATAGTCCCGCCGTGAAAACAGTTGGGAGAGAAATACGTCGTTCAACGCGTACAGTTTGTGCGTACAAAATTATATATAAAATACACTATACACACCTAACGCTATATTTGATGAATAGTTCCATGTATGCTGAAGAGGAATAGTTCTAGATTGTATTTTAATTTATAATTAAATGCTGACGAGAATGCGAGCTATATAGCTGTATTTAGAGTATATAGTAAGCTTCGAGATACCTGATAATTGACACATTGATAAATTACGTCATGGTGCCAACAATCACCGGGTAAGTTTCTTCACAATTGCTATTAATATGGGTATAAAATAGGAGTTATGAAGACAATTATGGTACTGGAGCATTGCAATAAAAGTATATTTGTATTAACATTAATGTGTACGTCGAAAAACAAATTTGCCTGAGTTAAAACTACTATAGGTTGACCTGCACTAGGAGACTTTGTTCAGGGACGTAAAGATTAAGTTGAAGATTCTGTCATTCTAATGTTGAAAGAAGAACAAATAGTAGAACTACTGCTTGAGCGAGATAAACAGATAATATTTTATATTAAATAANAATAGGAGTTATGAAGACAATTATGGTACTGGAGCATTGCAATAAAAGTATATTTGTATTAACATTAATGTGTACATCGAAAAACAAATTTGCCTGAGTTAAAACTACTATAGGTTGACCTGCACTAGGAGACTTTGCTCAGGGACGTAAAGATTAAGTTGAAGATTCTGTCATTCTAATGTTGAAAGAAGAACAAATAGTAGAACTACGGCTTGAGCGAGATAAACAGATAATATTTTATATTAAATAAGAAAGGTAGCAAAAGTGTCGGACACTCATTAATGTCGTCGACATCATGATATTAATATCTAGATGTATTAAAACCGAAATGCTTACTACCTTATTCATTCTGACGTTATTATGCTATTAATGATTAATTATAGCTCGCAGCAGCGAATTCGTTAAAAATGTAGAAAATGTGTGTGTCCTTCAAAAACAATACATTTCTGCAGGTCACATAGGCTATGCTTAAAGCCCAAGCAGTATGAAACTAGACATTTTCTATTACGTCTTAGTAGTCATATAATGATAAAAACATTTTCTATTTGTGAAGTACCAACATCTATTACTTAGCTACAAACATTAGGTTATATGTGTAACCTAATATTGACGTATTTTAATGGAGTTCTAATTATAATTAAAGTTTAAGCTCACTGAAACTAAATTAATTGTTTTTTTTATGTACCCATGCCTACAAAAATATTAGATTTTTTTAATTGACTTTGGCTTGATAAGAAATTTGAAAACTATCTTTCAACACAATGGATACTGACGCTTCCCAGTACCTTAAAGGTAATCGGATTGTGAACAAAGTTGATAATATATGGATGATAAAAGGCGTAACATAAAGTAACCATGATTAAATGTACAGTAAAATAGTGTTTAAACATTCAAACAGAACATTTTTATTAAATTGTTTAAGACACACTACTTAATTAGAAAAAAATTTAAATATGAAAAATTAGAAAAATTGCTATTCATTGTTTGATAAAACGTAAAGTACCAACTCCAAGAGTGAGGCCAAGCATTACCCGTGTCTTTCTTCCTATCTTATGCTAAACATATTGACATAATATACATAGCCTAAGAAAAGCCAGATGTTTCGACTATATTGGCTTTATAAACAAGAATTTATCTCACACCTCCTCTGGGCGTNTAGCCTAAGAAAAGCCAGATGTTTCGACTATATTGGCTTTATAAACAAGAATTTATCTCACACCTCCTCTGGGCGTTTTTAAATATATTTCCCACCCCCCTCCAAAAAAACACACCGCTCTGCCTAATCATAGCAAGATATTAACCCAATCATCCCAAGTGTACACGATTGGGTATTTTACGCACGTGTGGGTAAATGTTGGTCTGTACTGACACTGCAAAACGTAAAGACTAATGATATTACCTGTGGGCTTATGGTTCGCAAATCGCTTTACTGCTCTAGGTAATAATAAGTTCATATAACTGCAGCCGAACATATACCTTACAGCTGTGACAACGAAATAAGTATTGTGTCGACTTAAGTACAGCACGGACCATAAAGTTTTTTGTTTGCAAAACCTAAAACCATAAATTACAATGATTTTGAAAGGGTTAACGAAGGGAGGTTGTGAAATTTGCAAATAATAATTCGTTTTTCTTATTATGTAATGTCTCGTGTTATAGATTTGGTCTACTAAATGGAGACTACTGAACAGTGCTATCATTGAAACGCTTCAAATATATACAAAGTGAATTAATAATAATTTTTTTCATTTATAAAATCTTAATGAAACAACATAAGTTTATAATAGCCAAACATTTTGCTATAGGATACATATCCATAAAACCAAATATCTTAGAAGGTATCTTAAAATGGAACACAATTTTGTAGCACGGGTGCTGATTTATATTCTAAATCAACATTTTTTTGCTCGTANAGGTATCTTAAAATGGAACACAATTTTGTAGCACGGGTGCTGATTTATATTCTAAATCAACATTTTTTTGCTCGTATTTCCACTAGGATGCTAACTGAAACTAACATTCAGCAATCTAAAATCCATACATAGTATAAAAGTAAGTCCCTGGCGCGCGTCTGTCCGTCTGTATGACTGCGCTAATCTCGAGAACCACTGAACGGATTTGGATGTGGTTTCTACTGTTGTGATCTGCATTTATCAAGGAAGGTTTGTGTGTTTTAAAAATTGTCCTAGCACTTATAGGGGCTGCTAATTGACGGTATTAGTGAATTAAGTCGGGAATACGCCACCTAATCCTTTATGGATATAACAAAATCATTTACGAAAGTATTGTGTAAAATTAAATGATCTAAAAAAATTCATTGGTAGCGTATCTCTATCTTTAATAAATAATTAGTAATAAGCACATTTAAAATTTAAATTACGCAGTAAAAATAAACGTAAAATTCACTTTCCTTTATAACGATAAATAACTTAATATTTATAAAAAAAATTAATTCCCAATCAAAACTGTTTAATGTAGTTAAAAAAAGTCCTTTACAGCATACAATTATCGCCAATNAGGTATCTTAAAATGGAACACAATTTTGTAGCACGGGTGCTGATTTATATTCTAAATCAACATTTTTTTGCTCGTGTTTCCACTAGGATGCTAACTGAAACTAACATTCAGCAATCTAAAATCCATACATAGTATAAAAGGAAGTCCCTGGCGCGCGTCTGTCTGTCTGTATGGCTGCGCTAATCTCGAGAACCACTGAACGGATTTGGATGTGGTTTCTACTGTTGTGATCTGCATTTATCGAGGAAGGTTTGTGTGTTTTAAAAATTGTCCTAGCACTTATAGGGGCTGCTAATTGACGGTATTAGTGAATTAAGTCGGGAATACGCCACTTAATCCTTTATGGATATAACAAAATCATTTACGAAAGTATTGTGTAAAATTAAATGATCTAAAAAAATTCATTGGTAGCGTATCTCTATCTTTAATAAATAATTAGTAATAAGCACATTTAAAATTTAAATTACGCAGTAAAAACAAACGTAAAATTCACTTTCCTTTATAACGATAAATAACTTAATATTTATAAAAAAAAATTAATTCCCAATCAAAACTGTTTAATGTAGTTAATAAAAGTCCTTTACAGCATACAATTATCGCCAATACTTTAAGAGTTATGAAGAGTTTTGTGAAAAAGTAAATTCTTAAATCTTGACACACGGGCATGGGAAGGGGGGCGACGCGGGATGTGACTGATGAAGTCATTGCGTCATTCAAAAGATCGTATCTTTTGCCCAATGTAACAAAGCTAGCACTCAAAACAAACATGAGAGTACTTATATATTTAGAAGATAACAGCATGTATGCTGACATGCTACTGAAAGTCGCAAATGGAGAGCTTCCAATGGATTGTGGAAAAATTTATCTCAATAGTGATATATGTGTTTAAGTCACCGACCACCGACAACTGATAGGTAATGTATACCCTGAAAAACACGACCTTTCAAACAAGACACTATCGTGGTTCAAAGAAAGAGCGATATTATTGCCTACTTATGAACAAGTCGAAAAAATTAATGAATTAGTGCTCGCAAAATGCAATGCGCAAATACAAGTCTATTAATCAGTGGATACAGTACTCGACAGCGAAGAAGCTGTGCACTTCCCACGGAATTTCTTAATTCATTGAATCCTTCTGGCATGCCACCACACAAACTGATTTTAAAAGTTGGAGCTACCATAATTTTATTGCGAAATATAAATCCACCAAAATTATGCAACGAGACTCGATTACAAATAAAGAGTTTAACAAGTTATCTCATTGAAGGTACTATTCTAACTGGCTGCGGTATTGAAGAAAATATTTTAATACCTAGAATACCAATGATTCCCTCGGACGTGCCTTCTTATTTTAAAAGAGTTCAATTTCCAATAAGAGTTTGTTTTGGCATGACCGTAAATAAGACACAGGGTCAAACACTTAATGTGGCTGGAGTGGATTTTAGTGGAGCATGTTTTTCACATGGGCAACTATACGTAGCCCTTTCGCGTGAACAGAAATATTTTTGTGCTGGAGGTCGGAGGCAAAACGATTAATGTTGTATACAAATACATTTTCTAAACCACTATCATTAAATATTGTCATATNTTCCCTCGGACGTGCCTTCTTATTTTAAAAGAGTTCAATTTCCAATAAGAGTTTGTTTTGGCATGACCGTAAATAAGACACAGGGTCAAACACTTAATGTGGCTGGAGTGGATTTTAGTGGAGCATGTTTTTCACATGGGCAACTATACGTAGCCCTTTCGCGTGAACAGAAATATTTTTGTGCTGGAGGTCGGAGGCAAAACGATTAATGTTGTATACAAATACATTTTCTAAACCACTATCATTAAATATTGTCATATTAGAGATGTATGAATGTTAATAACGCGAAGGAGTTAGGTATGTCAGCATCGTGGTAAATGGAGGTTCATAATCTCTGCCTGTCCCCCTGGGAGACAGGCGTGATGTGTATGTATGTATTTTATATATGATAGTAGTTAATTTACTATCATATCATATAATTTTGTAATTTTCGTTTTCATTTTAATTTATATGTGTATCGCTGTAAAAACTAAATTGTACACGGGCGAAGCCGGACCGGGTCACTAGTCTCTTATATAACATTCGTATGTTAAATATTTTATATTTTATTGAGTGGTACAACGTTTCTCTTCTTTTTATTTCAAAGGCATGGAGCAACAGTTATGTAATTCATCACGCAAGGATCTGTTATAATAGTGACAAACGTTTTTTGCTACAAGTAAAAAAAAAAATGGTTGAGGTTCATAGTATTCAAAGTCATTTTTTTCATGTATTAAACAACAGAATTCATGAGAAAGTATAAAAAAACCGTTAAAATAATAATCTGAAATATTTGTAAATATTTATAACGCCATTAGAATAAATGTTTTTGTATCTTTTTACGAGTAAGTGTTTAAACGCAGTGAATGTTATAATTAATTTCAGTCTCGTAATAATTAAAAGTAATGAAGTTTTAACTACCTTTTCTGAGCAGTAACGTGGCATATTCCAGCTTATATTGTTTCATTTTCGTAAATTTTAAATTTTTTTTTCTTTTGGGCCCGAAAACCGTATAGGTAATATTTTGTGAAGTAACAGTAAGCAATTACTATTTTGTTTTCTGGAATTTGCAGCTTGCTAAGAGCATTTCAACGCTAAACGGTGCATGGCAGCAATGCATCATAAAAATCACCGGGTCTTTTGAAAGTAGCAGTAAAATTTGTTCAGCCCGCACTGCAGCTGAGATCGCCACCGCATCTTCCTGCCAGCGACCTTGGCGGTGTTAGTGTCAACAGTCAACAGCCCTGGAGGGAACACCGTGTGACGTCATAGGCCCTCGCGTATAAAACCACAGCTCGGGGACCATCAGGCACATATCGTAGCAGCTGGAATCCAAGACGGTCCAGCGGCAGACAACATGAAGACAGGTGAGTCCGCTTACATACGCTCGGCGTCCCTTACAAGTTGTGGAAACACATTNCCACCGCATCTTCCTGCCAGCGACCTTGGCGGTGTTAGTGTCAACAGTCAACAGCCCTGGGGGGAACACCGTGTGACGTCATAGGCCCTCGCGTATAAAACCACAGCTCGGGGACCATCAGGCACATATCGTAGCAGCTGGAATCCAAGACGGTCCAGCGGCAGACAACATGAAGACAGGTGAGTCCGCTTACATACGCTCGGCGTCCCTTACAAGTTGTGGAAACACATTTTCCCCGACGGCGGGACCACTGAGGTGAAGTATTCAGTATACTCGCCTCCTGCCGTGGCTAACCGGGTTCGCATCCTTACGGGGCCACCCGGAGTTTCGCATGTAGGGAACACAGCGGACGTTTCCCTTGGCCNGCTAACCAGGTTCGCATCCTTACGGGGCCACCCGGAGTTTCGCATGTAGGGAACACAGCGGACGTTTCCCTTGGCCGGCGGGTATTCTCGAGGCACCCCCGGCCCTACGTTCCACCCCAGCTTCATATTTTCCTCATTTTACTCTCACCGATNGGCGGGTATTCTCGAGGCACCCCCGGCCCTACGTTCCACCCCAGCTTCATATTTTCCTCATTTTACTCTCACCGATGCTCAAAATCTCGATTTTAAGCGCTGAAGAAACCTCTCAAGTCGACTAAACTTTCCCCGCATGGTGGTTTTGCTGCTGCAGAAAATTCTGTTCATACGACATTCATGGTTACTGCCAACTTTTCTNACTTTCCCCGCATGGTGGTTTTGCTGCTGCAGAAAATTCTGTTCATACGACATTCATGGTTACTGCCAACTTTTCTTCTCAAGCCCTTCTAAGGTTCTACTCTTTCAGGATATTCCTCCACCTCATGCAAATTAAACTTAGAAAATTACACCAACAGAACAACCCACTACATTTTTGTGCACTCGCTTTAATAAAATTTTTGTATGATAATTACTTCACATTAGGAATTAACAACATACACATTTGTTGCCTGTTTTATTAATAAATATTTTAAATGAAGTATTATAATTTTTACTTAAAATATGAGTAAAAGTTTAATCTTACCTCAGATAAGATAATTTTATTTTAACGGAAATATAGATCGCTGCGATTTTTCAAATGTATAATTTAAAAACTGTGAAGATGCCGTGAATGTACTACACAGGATAAAGCTTCATTACAGAACTAGAGGCAAACTCGTTTCACGGATTCGGTATTATTCTGTGAATTAGATAAAATGAACTAGGCAATACATGTTTTCTGCAGCTTATCCAGAAGGTGTTTACATTTTCTGTTTTAAAACGCGTCTAGGAAGTTACGTGTGGACTTCGTTTTCGAAATTCATGTGGCGTTATCACCGCATTAAGATACCAATGTAACAACTCCATTCGCGTGACTAGTAAATAAAGGAACCCTCTCAGCACTTGACAGTTATAAATTTACTGACACTTCCATGTCGATATGCTACTTCACAGCGCTTTTGTGCAAAATATTTAGTAGTAAAATACATTTTTTTCCCTTTCTTTATACTTCTGAATTAGAGACTTAATCTTGTTTACTGGATATAGTAACGCTGTTAATGATGTCTTCGACTTTGAAATTTTAAACAAGTATGCCTCTGGTGGAGGTACTGTGTAATAATCAGTTGAAGGTACTTAAAATTAATATATAACAGATTTATTCAAATAATGTTCCTTTGCTTAACATATACGCATCAAACTATTGGGGAAGATAGTTAAAAATAAACTTTTTCTTCCGCAGGGGGTGCCAGGATCACCATAATATATTAATTCAATTTATGTCACTGTTCAAAAAAGGAAAATAACTTCATGTTTAAGGCATATAATCATCACAAAGTAGGAAACACTAACTCTCACACTCGAATTCATCAACACTCACACTAAACTGAACACGCGACCGCTCTGCTTACTACTATCGCCAATCACGGTAGGGTACTATAATAAATTCTATAATAACGCTTACATTATTATAATACCACGTCCATTCTCAGTTCTCAAATACAAAAAAAAATTTATAATGATAACATTTGAAATTGTTTCACATTGAAACAGTTGTTCTTTCTATGAATTGAAGAGTACACTCTAAATTCGAATCAGAGGAAAACCATTGATCCACAGTCAAATTCAACTACTGGAACCAGTGAATATGGTTCCACTTAGAATCGGTGGAAAACCACTGGTTGTTTCAGTGACGCGATTTCATTTTCATTAAATGATGACATCCTACTGTGCGTAGCGAATTAAAGATGGGTTCTCTTGAATTTAGCCAAATAATCGAGATAAATAAACCTACATCCGATAGTCACTGTTTAAATTGTGCAATATAGACTTATTTAAAAAAAAAGTAAAGCGAGTTTGCGTTGTCAAGGACTTGAATCCACAAAAGCCCACTTGCAGACCGTTATAGGCTANACTTTCCCCGCATGGTGGTTTTGCTGCTGCAGAAAATTCTGTTCATACGACATTCATGGTTACTGCCAACTTTTCATCTCAAGCCCTGCTAAAGTTACTCCTCCACCTCATGCAAATTAAACTTAGAAATTACACCAACAGAACAACCCACTACATTTTTGTGCACTCGCTTTAATAAGATTTTTGTATGATAATTATTTCGTATTAGGAATTAACAACATACACATTTGCTGCCTGTTTTATTCATAAATATTATAAATGAAGTGTAATAATTTTTACACAAAATATAAGTAAAAGTTTAAGCTTACCTCAGATAAGATAATTTTATTTTAACGAAAATATAGATTGCTGCGATTTTTCAAATGTATAATTTAAAAACTGTGAAGATGCCGTGAATGGACTACATAGGATAAAGCTTCATTACGGAACTAGAGGCAAACTCGTTTCACGGATTCGGTATTATTGTGTGAATTAGATAAAATGAACTAGGCAATACATGTTTTCTGCAGCTTATCGAGGAGGTTTTTACATTTTCTGTTTTAAAACGCGTCTAGGAAGTTACGTGTGGACTTCGTTTTCGAAATTCATGTGGCGTTATTGCCGCATTAAGATACCAATGTAACAACTCCATTCGCGTGACTAGTAAATAAAGGAACCCTCTCAGCACTTGACAGTTATAAATTTACTGACACTTCCATGTCGATATGCTACTTCACAGCGCTTTTGTGCAAAATATTTAGTAGTAAAATACATTTTTTTCCCTTTCTTTATACTTCTGAATTAGAGACTTAATCTTGTTTACTGGATATAGTAACGCTGTTAATGATGTCTTCGACTTTGAAATTTTAAACAAGTATGCCTCTGGTGGAGGTACTGAGTAATAATCAGTTGAAGGTACTTAAAATTAATACATAACAGATTTATTCAAATAATGTTCCTTTGCTTAACATATACGCATCAAACTATTGGGGAAGATAGTTAAAAATAAACTTTTTTTTCCGCAGGGGGTGCCAGGATCACCATATTATATTAATTCAATTTATGTCACTGTTCATAAAAGGAAAATAACTTCATGTTTAAGGCATATAATCATCACAAAGTAGGAAACACTAACTGTCACACTCGAATTCATCAACACTCACACTAAACTGAACACGCGACCGCTCTGCTTACTACTATCGCCAATCACGGCAGGGTACTATAATAAATTCTATAATAACGCTTACATTATTATAATACCACGTCCATTCTCAGTTCTCAAATACAAAAAAAAATTTATAATGATAACATTTGAAATTGTTTCACATTGAAACAGTTGTTCTTTCTATGAATTGAAGAGTACACTCTAAATTCGAATCAGAGGAAAACCATTGATCCACAGTCAAATTCAACTACTGGAACCAGTGAATATGGTTCCACTAAGAATCGGTGGAAAACCACTGGTTGTTTCAGTGACGCGATTTCATTTTCATTAAATGATGACAGCCTACTGTGCGTAGCGAATTAAAGATGGGTTCTCTTGAATTTAGCCAAATAATCGAGATAAATAAACCTACATCCGATAGTCACTGTTTAAATTGTGCAATATAGACTTATTTAAAAAAAAAAGTAAAGCGAGTTTGCGTTGTCAAGGACTTGAATCCACAAAAGCCCACTTGCAGACCGTTATAGGCTATGTACGCTAAATTGAGCACTTTTGAGGCCCTAATTACTTTTTACTTTAAGCCAATTTTTTATACTTTAACCACCATTTCAAATAAATATTTCCGTATAAGTAATAAATGCGGCGTGTATATTCCACCGCACTTGGACGCTAACTTCTAAGGCTAAAGTATAATGATTTATTGACTATTATTCTATTTCAAAAGTGCTTACATTATGGTGAATACCTTATACCTTACCAATTGCACTACTAAAGTGACGTTGAAAACAGCGGGAAAACAAGTGTAATATTTATTATTAAAAACATCTACGTTTAAATTCCATGGCCTCTCTTTTCGTTTTTAGTTAAATTGGTAATGCAACGATTTTTAAATCAAATACTGCGTATGAATTCACTCACTTCACTTCATTTATTGCAGTTCAAACCTTCAAACTGAGCTCCGTGATGATTATGCGAAAACGAAATGAAAGACTGAATGTTCATGTAAACACGTAAAATGGTATTGTATAAGACGAAACTCACATTAAAATAAATATATAATATGTTACGGGTTGTAAAAGTTTATGCGTTGTTATTTCATTTGATACACCTTGTTCAACTAATCCATCAGTCAAAAAAATATTCCGTGAAAAACAACGAATGAATTGGTTGACGAATCGTAGAAAAATGTCACTGTATCAATAAGCTACCGAAAACTGGCATTTTTCACTAATTCATCAGTTAAATTGACAGAAATGATTGTTGAATAAGTCAGGTGCTGTTAACTGATTTAAACAGGAAAATTCTCATCGATCGACATTCAGAGTGTGCAGGCGAAGAACAATAAATATAATTTTCGTTCATGTTCCTAGGAATTGGGGTACATTGGCCAAGATATATATTTTTTCTTCCTTGTATACAGCTAGATTATCATTGATTTCACTTCGTTTACTATCAGTATATTAACTTTCGCTCGTTCGTAAACAGATGGCAGCACTATTGCTCATATAGAAATTTTCTAATTTAATGTTTTACCCTTGTATCCAGCTGGATACAATCAGTTACTTAAATGCGTTGGTTTGTAGCATTATTAAGAAACACATTAAAAATAGAATGAAGTTATATTTTTACGGTTTTACATATAATGTCGTTCTTTATAAACTATTTATTTCAATATTTTTTTTTAAATTGAAAAACACCAAAGTCGAAATTGTTTGTACGTTATATTTCACTGAATTGTATAATTAAAATTTAAAGTACCTCACGCGCAAATTTAAGGGCTCGTGACAAATAAATATTTAATAATTTATGACGTGTCTATATCAGTTTTTATTGAATGTGAAAATGTTCAAAAGTGAGGTTATAGATAATGATGTTCTTTTATCTTGGGGAAAGTTAAGATTATTCAGTAGGCAGACTGAGCACTGGTTGTGGTCACACATACTGACGTTAGAGTAGGAGCTACTTAAGCCACTCTCGCTCTCGCCTTGTTCCAGGGGCGTATGTGGTGCTGGCTGTTGCCATATTTGGCATAGTGAAGGCGGAGATAAGCGATGCGGAGTTGAAGGAAGCCGTCATTGGAACCTCCATTGACATGTTCAAGGTATGTGCAACTTTGGTTATGAGTTATGAGAACAGACATATGTGCAGGTACGTTAGTAGAGTTTACGTCTAATAGACGGCAAAACCATTTGGGAAAGGGACAATTGTTTAGAAGGGTCAGAAACGGGAAAGAAAAAGGAACTAACCTGACATTCGCTTAGGATTGTTTTGGGTAACCATTAATGAGACCCGGTTAGGACATCAGCAGTGAGATAGTTTGGGGTTGACCAGGTTTCCTACACAAGCACTACAGTGAAAACCATTATGTGAAGACGCTTTGATTTTTTTTTTATAAATACTCTAATGGGTTTAGGAATTGCATGTTAGTAAATATGGCTTACTTGGAAGAAGATGCAGGTCAGCGTTTGGGTACCTTTTATATTTTAATATTAGTCGCCTGTTTTTAATATTACAATTAGAATAGTGTAGATGTATATTAATTTTAAAATATCGTGCATACAAATACAGAAAGATTTTCGCGACAATCTTAATGCTTCTACATGCATAATGATTAGTGGTACCGTTTTAACTGAGTTCATAATATAGGGCATACGGCGGGAAACCTCCAGAATTTCTAATGTCAATAAAAGAGACAGGTTGGAGGCTTATAAAAAAAATTCATATCAGAATTAATAGCATTATGAAGTGCAGTTTATTTTCATGTTATTTTATAAAATGATATCGTCCTGAAAGTATTCGACTTGTTAACAAAGTATGTTGTGTGCATTCGCCAGATCTTGACGTTTGTCATTTTGTCTCTGGGACTTAATGATGGCCGTAGTCTTACGAGCACTAAATAAAAATACGTCATTAAAGGTAGGCTGCTATACACCAAAAAAAGAGCTGTAATATCGATGGCTGCAAATACATACCGAAGGTGAAAGAGTCCATATAAAAAACTATTATCAAAACTGATGAAAATGAGATAAATTCTGTGCCCTTTTTGTTGCGAAATAAATACTTAAATTATATTTCTATTGTATCTTTTTGACATTTAAATTCCGAGAGGATGTTATGTTTTACCTGTAGAAAGATGGTACTAGAATTGGAACTCGGTTTTTGGCTCTCTGTGTGTTATCCCACTTGCAATGTATCAATGTAGATACTGAGCTGTACAGTGTTCATTGATGTCTAGCATAAATAATGCAGGATTTGAACTTACCCTGCCGTGAGAGGGTTTACTATGAACTATCCATCAGCTTGGAAAATTCTTTGTGTGATTACGACGTAGTTGAAGAAGCAAGGTATTATAATCTGTAACCTGCTCGAGTAAAACTTTGTTTAAAGATGTCCTCTGATTGACAATGTTCTGCAGTCCCATGCACACTTAAGAAATGAGTATAGGATTGACGACAAAACCAAATTGCAACTTGGTTTCAGGGTAGCAGCAACGTTACTTCGGATCCATCATCAGAATATTCCGTTAGTTTATTACAGTACGTTTGGTGCGAGAACAATCAAAATATTGCTGAACTCGTTCTGTCGAAGCTGCAATCTTTTCTGTAGCGAGGACAGATTGCTCTGATCGGGGAAATATACGTATAACTGCTGACACAGTAATATACAGGACTACAATCCACAGTTTCGTTGCTGTTACTCACAGTTACGTTACTGTTACTATCTACGTTAACAATACTTCGATGGTACCAATAACCCACGTGATTTACGCCCTTGTATTTACAGTCTATGTGGGTTGTGGTTACAGAAATTTGGTCACTGAAGCGGTGTTTAAACATAGGGCCGCATGACCGGTAACGCTAATCAACTACTCTGGTGCCTACTTAGTCTTTTCCTGCCCTCAGGCGGTGTCGTCAGAGGATCTCAAGAACAGAGTGGTGTCTCCAGTGGGTGCAGGCATCGTGCTTGCCTTGCTGGAACAGGGAACCAGGGATAAGTCGAGCCAGCAGTTGCAGTCAGCTCTGCGCCTCAGCCACGACCAGCTGACGGACGGCTACAGCAGGATCGTCAAGAAACTCAAGGTAACTGACACGCCCTCTGCCGAGACTTTCTCTCGGAGTTGAGTACATGAGCATCATCATTCTGCAGTTCGTTACGTCTGTGTAAGTTACTTGGAATTTGAGTTAGCGTTTGGAAAAATTGTTAAGATAAAACTCACAGCATGCTATACCAATGTTGCCAACTTAAGACCAGCGAGTCAGCTATATGTGATTGTAAATTCGGATATAAATTACAAAATCATGTTGTGTTTCTTGCCTGACGAATTTGCACACTACAATTCATAATGCAATAAGAATTCCTATTTTAAATGGAAACTTAAAACTTGTTTATAAATGACTTACACAAGCATAGTTATTAAGCACTTCAAACAAAAATCAAGTATTTTTGAAAAAAATCGAGAAAAAACTGTGTTACCACACTGTCAGAATATTCTTCCTAAGGAGTGAACTTTGTGATTATAACATTTAAAGTTGAAAGGCCGTAGTGTTGGTGGCGTATTTTATTGGGAAAATTATAAATTAAATTTAATATAGGAATACATAAGTTAGAAATGTTTATTAAATACTACCTTGCTTTTGTTATATTTTGTCATTAGGCCACACCCATTCTGCCACAAGCTATCAGACCTATAATTAGACTTAATGTAGCTGAATTCTGCTATCGGCTACGGTTTGCAACACTGTACTGTACCCGAACAAATTTCTAATCTCCGTCGAATATCTGGTGTTATTTGTCTTGTTTGTCATGTGGCGTATAGTTGAATTTTCTTCACAGTGAGCGATCACATGCATTAGTAACATCAAGTGAGTATAGTCAATTCACGGCTACTTACAAAGTTTCTGAAGCCCCGCAAAAGTTCTTCTTCCAGGATGTTCCTCCGTCCCGTGCAAACAAGGCTTAACCAAGTCTAGAAAATTACATCAACGGAACAACGCACCGCATTCGTGCGTACTAGTTTAATAATATTTTGCATAAGAACTATTTCTTACTAGGCATTACCAACATGCCTAAATTCTCACTGTTTTGATTTATATCGGTTAAAAAGAAAACATAACTTGTAGGTAAAACATAAATAAAAATTCAATTTAACCAAAAATTTGGTACTTTTATGTATAAACGCAAGTATAAAACGCTTGTGATATATAAGATATTTAGGAAGCAACAAAACACGTCATATATGGGGTGATTTTTCAAAGGTTTGATTCTAAAAGTGTGAGGAAACCGCGAATAGGCCACAGCTGGGTTATTCCACAGGCTGAGAAGCCACCAGGACTGCAACTGGAGTCAGCGACCCGCATATTCGTCAGCGAAAACGTTCCTGTGCTGCCCGAGTACCAGAAGGTGGCCGAAAAGCATTTCCTCTCCGGAGTTGAGGAGGCGGCCTTTGGCTCGCAGAATGCCAGCCGCATCATCAACTCCTGGGCGTACAAGGCGACGGACGGCAAGATCACCAACATCGTGGACTCAGGTATGGTCATGGTCTCCATTCAGAAGTAGGAAAACATTATGCCCATGAACGTGAAACTGTAACGTAACCTCTGATTGCAGTTCCATAAAATCAACTACCACTCTATTGTTCAAACGCGTCTCTTAATATTATGTTTGATTGTTCACCTCGGAAATTAATTGGTTTTCTTAGCTGTAAACCCCGGAGCCAGTGTTACCAAAATCCATATAAAGTGGTAGATGGCAATTTTCGGACTTTCTGACATCTAATCGGTTGTAAATACGCCCGAGTGGCCATAACTGTCGTTCTTACTACTTACAACGTTTTTAATATGCCTGCAGTTTGAAGACTTTAAATTTAATTCTAATCTTACAAAATTGATTTTTTTATCTGTCAAATCTTTCATACGAACCAGAAAAACGAATAAATAATTGTTAAACACATACATTTTATAACACATAGAATAAAAAATATTTCTCAAAATAATAAATTTTTCCAGTTCCAAAATATTGCCGCCTCCACTCCCCTAAACCACAAAAAATTATTATAAATATGTCCTGGTTCAAACCATTGACATCTGGAGCTTTAAGTCAGAATTTGGTCATTATAAATATGTCCTCGTTCAAATCATTGACATCTGGAGCTTTAAGTCAGAATTTGGTCATTATAAATATGTCCTGGTTCAAATCATTGACATCTGGAGCTTTAAGTCAGAATTTGGTCATTATAAATATGTCCTCGTTCAAATCATTGACATCTGGAGCTTTAAGTCAGAATTTGGTCATTATAAATATGTCCTGGTTCAAATCATTGACATCTGGAGCTTTAAGTCAGAATTTGGTCATTATAAATATGTCCTCGTTCAAATCATTGACATCTGGAGCTTTAAGTCAGAATATGGTCATTATAAATATGTCCTGGTTCAAATCATTGACATCTGGAGCTTTAAGTCAGAATTTGGTCAAAACACCACAATATGAACACGCAATAGTATTGTTGTAATCTTACAACGGTGCTGTTCAAGCATTTTAGAGTATAATTGTAAGATAACAATTTTTTTTCTATTAAAATTATTTTTATGTAAAATTTTCTGTTATTTCGCTACATATTTTGTTCTTTGAAGATTTCACTAATGTTTTTAAAAGGTTTATTAATATTATACTATTAATGCTATTTATGGCGACACCATATGTAGAGAAAGGCAACGCATCGTAGCAATAAGCATAAGGCTGGCAGGTTAACATCACTGTTACAACGGCAGAATAAATTGAATGAGGGATGAGAGCTTTTAATGCCAAAGGAAGTAAATCCAAGAGGCTAGAGTGAAGTTCTCCCCGCAACGAAAATTTTACAATTTTATACCCATGCAAAAAAATATGTGAATTTTTTTATATGGCTATAACAAATGTCTGATAATATCAACCTTGAAATGTTTGAATCTCCCAACATGATATGTCAATTATATGCTGCGTCCATTTCAGTGTCGCCACCCACAACATCAGTTCTGCTGGCGAACGCCATGTACTTCAAGAGCCCATGGATGAACCAGTTCAAGGCCACAGACACTGAGAAAGAGTCGTTCAGCGTGGAGCCGAACCTAAATGTGACGGTGAACCAGATGTACCAGGAAAGGACTTTAAGGATTGGTTCAAACGAACAGCTACGTGTCAAGTGGATACATCTTCCCTTCAAGGTTTGTTACGTAAAATTACGTGAGCGTTTCTTATTACTTGATAGTTAATACAGCCTTTACAGGTGAATAAATCTTCCCTTCAATGTCTGTAACGTACCTAACGTAAGCGTTTCTTATTACTTAATAGTTAATACAGCCTTTACAGGTGGATACATCTTCCCTTCAAGGTCTGTTACGTACCTTACGTAGGCGTTTATTATTACTTGATAGTTGACAAAGCCTTTACAGTTACAACTAAGTTAGCTAGCTGAATGTTAAATTACACATATACCAGCGATGTTACGACCACCGCCACACAAAAAAGTGAAATATGACTTCCTCAAAAAATCATGAAGTTTTCCAATTTAATATCTACTGTAAATTTCATACTTTATTTAAATGATACNGTTTATTATTACTTGATAGTTGACAAAGCCTTTACAGTTACAACTAAGTTAGCTAGCTGAATGTTAAATTACACACATACCAGCGATGTTACGACCACCGCCACACAAAAAAGTGAATTATGACTTCCTCAAAAAATCATGAAGTTTTCCAATTTAATATCTACTGTAAATTTCATACTTTATTTAAATGATACTGAAATTATCTTAGTATCATGATAAATAAAGTGTTTTGTCTTAGTAACTTATTATTTCTAACAATTTAGATATCTGAATTCATCCGACTTTGTATCAGCGATCTGTATATATTTAACTGTTGAAAAATGCCCCAATGATTTCTTATTCTGCTTTTATTTTATTTCATGTCTTTTCTGCTGATATACCAAGTAATATAATTAATTCGTGGTTAGTCATTAAATTTAATGTAAAATAATTATCTACATTTGGAGTTACATTACTAATAGTAGTATTATAGATTATGTCATAATGTGTGTGATTAAGTTTGTGATACTGTCTGTAATTGCTAAGACAGGTCTAGTTTCTAGAAAAGTGAAAGTAATTCTTGATGTATACTTTGAATAGTTTACAGAATTACTATCGCTTCTATATGGTATTCCAACATGAGCTTGTAATTAAATTAGTGAAATTTTTATTATGTTTCCTATCTTAAAGCACCTCAGGCACCCAAAATCGATCAGTATTTAATGGCAAGGATTGTGGCACTAATCGTTCACATCATACCCCTTAAATAAGCAAGCTTATAGAAGAAATTAATGCTTGGCGTGTAATGAAACACTGACAATTTCCTTAGTTTTGTATTTGAGAGTATAGAATTCTGCTCCTCCTTGATTTCTTTGATTTCTGAATTTTCATATTTTGCATGTTGTTGAGGTGATATCTCTGGTCCACATTTTAAACTGTATGCTACATTTCAAGTGAAGTGTTCAGTTCAACTCGTACCCAACATTTTTTAATGCTAAACATTTTCATGCAAAAGTATTTATGTGTGTTAACGAGCTCAATAGTGTCACGCGTAAATTCCCAAGTAGTTTTTTTTTTTAAATTTTCAAATAGGGCGGGAAGTACTTCCTTCTCGTGGTGCTGCCAGACAAAAAGTTCGGTTTGGCCGATGCGATCGACGAGATGACGTCTTCAGACTTCAAGCAGATGCTGAATGAGGGCCAGGCCGCGCCAGTGAAACTGTACCTGCCCCGCTTCAGGTTCAGTTCCAGCATCAAGCTCTCCCAGACTTTCAACAAGGTGAGGCTGCTGACGTATCTCTGTTGGTATTGACTCCTGCCTACTGACTCCGGCCAACTGACTCCTGCAATCTTACTCCTACCGACTGATATATTTTTATTTTGCATTGTTAATTAACCTAATGTGTTTAAAAATGATAATAGTAAACATTTTTTTCGCGAATTTATTGCTCATGTGTTTGCGTAACACAAGATTTTATAACTTTGTGGCACCCCAAAGTGCTCATAGGGCGCAAGTATGTAAGCGGGCATCAGAACTCTTCCTGGGCGTTATGGAGGTGCAGGAAGTTAGTCGCAAAAACGAACATCGAAATAGTCGATTACTGGCCGTTTGAACGACGTTTGAATAACAAAGCAAAGTATGCTTGACAACGCAGTGGCACAACTAACTTGCATTCGGGAGTTCGTGATTTCACATCATTCCGACAGAAATTAGCAAAGAAGGGTTGGGGAATTAATTAACTCTGTTGGTCTTTCAATTACATGCATAGTTAATGCCGTTGCAGATTGTAGTCCCTTCACACGAATTTTTTTAATATCAGATAACAATCTTCATTAAAAATGCTGCGGTTTAGGAAATCGGACAGGGTTAGTAAGAAAACAGAAATATAAAATAAAGAAAGTTGACATAAAATGTTAACTCAATNTATGACTTCCTCAAAAAATCATGAAGTTTTCCAATTTAATATCTACTGTAAATTTCATACTTTATTTAAATGATACTGAAATTATCTTAGTATCATGATAAATAAAGTGTTTTGTCTTAGTAACTTATTGTTTCTAACAATTTAGATATCTGAATTCATCCGACTTTGTATCAGCGATCTGTATATATTTAACTGTTGAAAAATGCCCCAATGATTTCTTATTCTGCTTTTATTTTATTTCATGTCTTTTCTGCTGATATACCAAGTAATATAATTAATTCGTGGTTAGTCATTAAATTTAATGTAAAATAATTATCTACATTTGGAGTTACATTACTAATAGTAGTATTATAGATTATGTCATAATGTGTGTGATTAAGTTTGTGATACTGTCTGTAATTGCTAAGACAGGTCTAGTTTCTAGAAAAGTGAAAGTAATTCTTGATGTATACTTTGAATAGTTTACAGAATTACTATCGCTTCTATATGGTATTCCAACATGAGCTTGTAATTAAATTAGTGAAATTTTTATTNATAGTTTACAGAATTACTATCGCTTCTATATGGTATTCCAACATGAGCTTGTAATTAAATTAGTGAAATTTTTATTGTGTTTCCTATCTTAAAGCAAGTTTTATTATTAGGAAATTGCACCTCAGGCACCCAAAATCGATCAGTATTTAATGGCAAGGATTGTGGCAGTAATCGTTCACATCATACCCCTTAAATAAGCAAGCATGTAGAAGAAATTAGTGCTTGGCGTGTCAAGAAACATTAACAATTTCCTTAGTTTTGTATTGGAGAGTAGAGAATTCTGCACCTCCTTGATTTCTTTGAATTCTGAATTTTCATATTTTGCATGTTGTTGAGGTGATATCTCTGGTCCTCATTTTAAACTGTATGCTACATTTCAAGTGAAGTGTTCAGGTCAACTCGTATCCAACATTTCTTTATGCTAAATATTTTTATGCAAAAGTATTTATGTGTGTTTACGAGCTCAATAGTGTCACGCTTGAATTCCCAAGTAGTTTTTTTTTTTGTTTTTGTTTTCAAATAGGGCGGGAAGTACTTCCTTCTCGTGGTGCTGCCAGACAAGAAGTTCGGTTTGGCCGATGTGATCGACGAGATGACGTCTTCAGACTTCAAGCAGATGCTGAATGAGGGCCAGAACTCGGCAGTGAAACTGTACCTGCCCCGCTTCAGGTTCAGTTCCAGCATCAAGCTCTCCCAGACCTTCAACAAGGTGAGGCTGCTGACGTATCTCTGTTGGTTCTGACTCCGGCCAACTGACTCCGGCCAACTGACTCCTGCAATCTTACTCCTACCGACTGATATATTTTTATTTTGCATTGTTAATTAACCTAATGTGTTTAAAAATGATAATAGTAAACATTTTTTTCGCGAATTTATTGCTCATGTGTTTGCGTAACACAAGATTTTATAACTTTGTGGCACCCCAAAGTGCTCATAGGGCGCAAGTATGTAAGCGGGCATCAGAACTCTTCCTGGGCGTTATGGAGGTGCAGGAAGTTAGTCGCAAAAACGAACATCGAAATAGTCGATTACTGGCCGTTTGAACGACGTTTGAATAACAAAGCAAAGTATGCTTGACAACGCAGTGGCACAACTAACTTGCATTCGGGAGTTCGTGATTTCACATCATTCCGACAGAAATTAGCAAAGAAGGGTTGGGGAATTAATTAACTCTGTTGGTCTTTCAATTACATGCATAGTTAATGCCGTTGCAGATTGTAGTCCCTTCACACGAATTTTTTTTAATATCAGATAACAATCTTCATTAAAAATGCTGCGTTTTAGGAAATCGGACAGGGTTAGTAAGAAAACAGAAATATAAAATAAAGAAAGTTGACATAAAATGTTAACTCAATNTTTAGGAAATCGGACAGGGTTAGTAAGAAAACAGAAATATAAAATAAAGAAAGTTGACATAAAATGTTAACTCAATACTAGTTAAAAAAAAAAGAACTTAAAACGAATATTACTGTGATATAGGAAGTTGTGTCGTGCTCAAGTTATATCCAACAGTTTTGGGCATTCACCAACAATCGTCTACTGCAAATGAATTGTAGCTATGACAAACGTAATTACTGAAGTTTCAGGCATCTTACATTGTTAGTAGACCTTGTGATGTCTATTAAATGCCCTGAAAATTAACTGCATCTTCATACTGAAAAAAAAANCTTACATTGTTAGTAGACCTTGTGATGTCTATTAAATGCCCTGAAAATTAACTGCATCTTCATACTGAAAAAAAAACTAATAGTTTCGTTTTGTATCAATGTTTAAGATTTTTACCTTATGAATTTGACAAAAAGTATTTCTACAGATTGTAATGTATTAGTCAAGTCTTGTACACTNTTACATTGTTAGTAGACCTTGTGATGTCTATTAAATGCCCTGAAAATTAACTGCATCTTCATACTGAAAAAAAAAACTAATAGTTTCGTTTTGTATAAATTTTTAAGATTTTTACCTTATGAATTTGACAAAAAGTATTTCTACAGATTGTAATGTATTAGTCAAGTCTTGTACACTNTTTAAGATTTTTACCTTATGAATTTGACAAAAAGTATTTCTACAGATTGTAATGTATTAGTCAAGTCTTGTACACTGAAAATGTATGTGAAAGACTTATAAAATAACAAGCGTTAAATTTTCTAGCAAAGAAAAGAGGTTGGAAAATAGGCCTGATCCTTACAAAATCAACTTTTTTTTCCCACGTTCATTTCCTATCTTACCCATGGCAGAATAAAAATTAATTGCTAAATTTTTTCAATAATTATNTTTTTTTTCCCACGTTCATTTCCTATCTTACCCATGGCAGAATAAAAATTAATTGCTAAATTTTTTCAATAATTATATTAAGATCATTTGTAAGATTTTTGTCCAATTAAAATAATCTATAAAAGATCTTCGAGTAACTAAAACTTACCCCACGTCTTTGCTGATGTCCCATTGTAAGTTCTTAAGTAACATCTACTTTCAAATACTTCTTTTCTGTTATACTCCCCAGTAAAACTGCAATCGCAGTTACGTGTTGATGTATTAGCGTTACTCATTGTTAACATATTTAAGTTCTCTACATGCACCAGAAGGTATAAACTATTAGCTCATTTGGTTTCCTAGAAAACGACTGCTGAACAATTAAAAAACGCGAACTGAAACACTGCGCATGTAATATTATTATATAAAAAGTAATAATTAGTCCGTTTTGCAGCAATCATGAGGTGTGTTGAAACGAATGTTCTATTTTTTTATTTGCAGTTGGGAGTCACAGATGTTTTCGACGATACGAGCGCCAACCTCAGTGGCATTTCTGATGTACCATCACTGAAGGTGGCAGAGTGTTTCCAGAAGGCAACCATAGATATAGGCGAATATGGAGGAGATTGGTCCAGTTCCTCAGGTAAATTCGTCTTTGTTCAGAGAGAAATCACTGTCGTTTTCTGCAGAGCGTACTCTTATGCAGAGGTTAAAGTTAACACGCCAACAAGATTAATGGTTTTGCACGTCTTATGCTGCCAAGAATTTGGCGGGAATAAATATTATTAGGCTCAAATGATCCTTAATCACAAGTATAATAGTTAAAGAGGTCATCAGCAGAAGAGTACAAAAACCATTCTCCCCCAAAACAGTTATTGTGCTAAAAAGTAATTAGTACATGAAGAAAAAAAAATTAAGTCTTTTAAAACGATTGCAATCTATATCTGGCAGGTGTGAAACCAAAATCCCCACAATTCTACTTGCTATGCTGACTGAGCTGCTGCACAGAATATATGCAAACGACAATCGCTTATTTGGGACGTTAGATATTTATTGAAGCTGACTCAGTAAAATGCAATTTTATTGAATTGATAGCTTTTGTAAATNGGCTGACTCAGTAAAATGCAATTTTATTGAATTGATAGCTTTTGTAAATACTCAAGACATCTTACAGTCTTACGTTCAGAACAGAGAAAAAATTATCTGGGCCGCTTTACGGCCACCTTTGCACTATTCAGATTGAAAGAAAAAAAATTGTCAAGAAATGGGTTAGTGGAATTCTGCAGCGCACTTTAACGCACTCGTTGCAAGGTCTTCTTCCGAGTGATACCGTTCTCCAAAATTCTTGCTACTCTTGCCTCTATGTCTACATGCCATCACGGGTTTTCCCCAGTTGTCATATGTGTCTCACTGTAAACAGTTTTGTCTATGGTATGATAATAAATTTAAAAAACTTGCGCCTTCTGTTAACGATATTAATTATTCAGTAAAACTTTATTTTAAACTGTAGCAAAATTTGTGTACTTTCTTGTGAACAGATTGCTGTATAAAATCATATACCCACCGTTTAAAATCCCAAGGAAACAAAATACAAGCGAAGCTTGTCTATGCTATTTTCCATCGCCGTCGAAATCCTACCTTATGGCCGGATGTGCAGTGAGGGGTTCACTGCCGTTTACTAGGGATTCCTTTTAATGACATCTATTCCCAAAGCAATTCTCGATCGTTAAACATAGAATTTAGACCGAGTTTGCCATTCTGCTTTTGTGTATCATACTTAGTGCATGCAACGTAATGAGACATGCTGCATATAAAAAATATTATTGCTAAAAATTTACTTATTTGGCAGTTCTGCAATTTCTGTAACATAGCGTGCACGCACGTGAGAGTGTTTACATTTCTGCAGGCGCATGAATAGTCGCATATAAAACGTGTATGTATTATATATGGGTTGCCCCATGTTCGGCCTCAATCGCAAACCTGTACAAAGAGTAGGCCTTATTTGTCCTCTCTGCCTGCAGGTGATCGTGTCGCCAGCAACGACTTGCCACGAGAGTTCCNTTTTTTTCCCACGTTCATTTCCTATCTTACCCATGGCAGAATAAAAATTAATTGCTAAATTTTTTCAATAATTATGATATTAAGATCATTTGTAAGATTTTTGTCCAATTTAAATAATCTATAAAAGATCTTCGAGTAACTAAAACTTACCCCACGTCTTTGCTGATGTCCCATTGTAAGTTCTTAANAAATAATCTATAAAAGATCTTCGAGTAACTAAAACTTACCCCACGTCTTTGCTGATGTCCCATTGTAAGTTCTTAAGTAACATCTACTTTCAAATACTTCTTTTCTGTTATACTCCCCAGTAAAACTGCAATCGCAGTTACGTGTTGATGTATTAGCGCTACTCATTGTTAACATATTTAAGTTCTCTACATGCACCAGAAGGTATAAACTATTAGCTCATTTGGTTTCCTAGAAAACGACTGCTGAACAATTAAAAAACGCGAACTGAAACACTGCGCATGTAATATTATTATATAAAAAGTAATAATTAGTCCGTTTTGCAGCAATCATGAGGTGTGTTGAAACGAATGTTCTATTTTTTTATTTGCAGTTGGGAGTCACAGATGTTTTCGACGATACGAGCGCCAACCTCAGTGGCATTTCTGATGTACCATCACTGAAGGTGGCAGAGTGTTTCCAGAAGGCAACCATAGATATAGGCGAATATGGAGGAGATTGGTCCAGTTCCTCAGGTAAATTCGTCTTTGTTCAGAGAGAAATCACTGTCGTTTTCTGCAGANATATGGAGGAGATTGGTCCAGTTCCTCAGGTAAATTCGTCTTTGTTCAGAGAGAAATCACTGTCGTTTTCTGCAGGGCGTACTCTTATGCAGAGGTTAAAGTTAACACGCCAACAAGATGAATGGTTTTGCACGTCTTATGCTGCCAAGAATTTGGCGGGAATAAATATTATTAGGCTCAAATGATCCTTAATCACAAGCATAATAGTTAAAGAGGTCATCAGCAGAAGAGTACAAAAACCATTGTCCCCCAAAACAGTTATTGTGCTAAAAATAAATTAGTATATGAAGAAAAAAAAATTAAGTCTTTTAAAACGATTGCAAAATTGCAATTGCAAAATCCCCACAATTCTACTTGCTATGCTGACTGAGCTGCTGCACAGAATATATGCAAACGACAATCGCTTATTTGGGACGTTAGATATTTATTGAAGCTGACTCAGTAAAATGCAATTTTATTGAATTGAACAGCTATTGTTAATACTCAAGACATCGTACAGTCTTACGTTCAGCACAGAGAAAAAAAATTATCTGGGCCACTTTACGGCCACCTTTGCACTATTCAGATTGAAAGAAAAAAAATTGTCAAGAAATGGGTTAGTGGAATTCTGCAGCGCACTTTGACGCACTCGTTGCAAGGTCTTCTTCCGAGTGATACCGTTTTCCAAAATTCTTGCTACTCTTGCCTCTATGTCTACATGCCATCACGGGTTTCCCCAGTTGTCATATGTGTCGCACTGTAAACAATTTTGTCCATTGTATGATAATAAATTTTAAAAAAATCTTGCGCCTTCTGTTAACGATATTAATTATTCAGTAAAACTTTGTTTTAAACTGTAGCAAAATTTTTGTACTTTATTGTGAACAAATTGCTGTATAAAATCATATACCCACCGTTTAAAATCCTAAGGAAACAAAATACAAGCGAAGCTTGTCTATGCTATTTTCTATCACCGTCGAAATCCTTCCTTAGGGCCGGATGTGCAGTGAGGGGTTCACTGCCGTTTACTAGGGATTCCTTTTAATGACATATATTCCCAAAGCAATTCTCGATCGTTAAACATAGAATTTAGACCGAGTTTGCTATTCTGCTTTTGTGTATCATACTTCGTGCATGCAACGTAATGAGACATGCTGCATATAACAAATATTGTTGCTCAAAATTTACTTATTTTGCAGTTCTGCAATTTCTGTAACATAGCGTGCACGCACGTGAGAGTGTTTACATTTCTGCAGGCGCATGAATAGTCGCATATAAAACGTGTATGTATTATATATGTGTTGCCCCATGTTCGGCCTCAAACGAAAAGCTGCACAAAGAGTAGGCCTTATTTGTCCTCTCTGCCTGCAGGTGATCGTGTCGCCAGCAACGACTTGCCACGAGAGTTCCGGGTGGACCATCCGTTCCTGGCGGTGATCGCCGAGACTGGAGGAGTTCCCCTCTTCATGAGCACGATCATCAAACCCACATTAGGCTGATCCTGCAACAAACACACATCTGCAACTCCAGTCACAGCGTGCATTGTGTTACTTCACAGAATACCTCATTAAATGCAATAAATAAAATTCATAAAATTATTAAATTTCTGTAATCTATTATTAACACAATTCCCTAGTAGTGTTTGATATTTTTTTTTTCAACTGGCACAAACGAGTCAAAATAAAATTAATGCCCCAACAATATGCGCAGCGAATATTTGTGACGACAGATCTGCGATGGGCATTCATATAAGCTATATTTAAAAAAATCATGCTTTTGTTTCGAACTGTCTCGTGTTGAAATGTTTTGAATGTTTCCTCAATTTCCATTCTGTTTTTTGTGTACAGAGCAATTTTTTTTTTCGTGATTAACTAGCGTGTCTACTGCGAACTTCTTTCCTGTAAAAATACATCGTCTCGTTTATTGCACATAAACTTCCGGTTGATTCTTTCGTTTCTTATTTTCCTTTTCGTTTTGAAAGATATAGGTACTCAAAACGTCGCCGTCTCTAAATTTTTTAGTGCCATATAATATTTCAGAAATGTTATCATTAGTTACAAACAAAATTGGTGCACTTTTGTATCCAGTGAGGGCATGAAACAAACGTAATGTAAATAAACATGCAACCTGTGTAGTTACGCCATTATTTAATATTTTAGAGTGATACGCTCTACCTATAGAATCTTTAGACTGACATAAGCTGAACTCTGTATGATAACAGTAACAAATTAGATAACTGAAAAGCGTATTTTTAACTACCATATGCTGTTTCGACAAAAATTACACCTAAAAATTTCCTGGGTTATTTTTGCGAAAATATGCGACCAGGTCTCGCAATATTCTTTATATAAGTAGTTATAAGATTTATGCCTATACATAACATTCTGTGGTATGAGTCAGAAAATTGCTTTCAATATAGCTTCCTCAGTCATAACGTCACAATGTTGTAATGTAACGTATTGCTGCAAGCCGTTGAAATGTAATTTAATGTGAACGAGCACATTTAAATTCCCATAAATTATCTCATGCATCAACAAATTCGAAAATACTACCACCTGTCACAAAAAGTACGCACTCGAAGAGTTAGCATGAATATTAAAATAACCAAGACCTTCTCATCTAGCAATTTTTGGTTAGGCCAACTTTCATCCAATATTAGCTTGAGGGTTGGGCCAACGTTGGGAAAATAACGTTGGCCCAACATCGAAGCAACACGCGGGCCTACGTTGGCCCGTAGTTGGGTAATTGTAGGCCAAACAGTGTCCAGCCATTCATCAACCAAAGACTTACTGATGTTTCACAACATTGGTAGTATGTTGGTAAGACGTGTTACTACTTTCGCAATGCTAACCAATAAACAATGTTTTATCAATACTGCATTAGTGATATTTTTAATAGATTTAAGGGAATATTTGAAAATTGAAGTTAAATGATGCACTTGCCATGCTTATTTATTTGCTTCTTTACTTTAAAGTTACCTCAATTTTTATTAGAATCTACATTTTGAAAATGTATTCGGCGTGGGGGGGGGNATTACCTGTCCAGTCTGCTATCTACTATGCCACTTAAACTCTACACTATCAATGAGGTAATATTTTATTTTACATACCATTTCGGTTCACAATACAGTTTTGCATTCCTACAGGTATTACTACATCATTTTGTACTGATTTTAAACTGTATTGAACTATAATTCTATGAGAAATAACTAACGTAGTCGTGTTTATGGCTTACCTGCTTTCAAGTACGGCGCAAATTTATTTTTAAACCTTTTGTTTTGTCAAAGCATTCAATGTATAAGGTTACGAGCAATGTCAAATGTATTATATATAACATATTAATAATATCCTATCTTCATAAAATGTCTGTACTGCAATTTTGACCCAAAATAAAGAAAAGTACCCCTTGCCAACTGTTAATGTTCAAAACATTGTTTCAACGCATAAAAAAACCTAACATAATTGAAAGGAAAATTACTTCTGGAATATAAATATTTTTTACATTAAAAAATATGTTTTATATTAGTGACTTTACATGTAATGTTGACCCAATGAAAGCATACATACGGTATGCAGACAGTTTATTTCCAGCAATTAACAAACACATGTGCAACAAAGTAAATTTTTAATAACACATAGATTGTGAGTTAAATAATCATATATTTTAAGAAAACATAAGGTATTATATTTTTATTTCATTAGAAATATATGAATTCTCATTGCTGGCACTTTGTTCGTTAAATACTGTTAGCCCAACCTCACAATAATTTCAGATTACCAACCTATGTATTCCGAACATTGACACAACATATAACCAACTAAATATATTTAAAAGAAAAAGTTTCTCGTATATTGGAAAATAGTCTTATTTCACAAAATACATTAAATGTGTATGTTGTAAATTATTCATAAGCTGCGAAAATTAATATTTTATTATACATAAAACTGTTTCCTCTTAATAACTTTATGATGGTTGCACAGTGTTGGTCCAACAAAAATTTACATACGAAATGCCGACAGTATAGTTTCCAACAAGTAACCAACACATACCCAACCAATTAAATATTATTTGAGATATAGTTTGTGTGTTAAAAAACTATTACTTAAAAAAAAAATCTAAATGATTTTTATCAGAAATGCATTGTGATTCTAAAATCCTGGGACAAACATTGAGGGGTGGTAGAGCTCACTAAATAAAACAATTATTGTATAGGAATAAATGGGCGGGAGTGACGCGTTGAGGCACAAACACAAAAATAACACATGAAATGCAACACATTGTTTATTTACAACGTCGCCGCTAAATGCCTTTTTACAGCAATGTTTATAATAATTGCTCAAAATTGCTACCGCCGACAGTAATGCNATGGTGGTAATGCAAGCTTGGTAGCGTTGGTGGAGTGATTGGCGAACAGATTCAAATACGCCACCATTGTCAGCCAATCACGCCATCTGTAGAGGTCGCCAAGCATGCGTGACTGTTGGTGGATGGATTTCCAGCAACTGTTTTAACATTGTATGTACGGAATCACTCGTTAAGTATGCTGCTAATGAACAGTTTATGTTTCCGTTAATGTGTTATGTTTTTGTGTTTGTACCTCAATGCGTCACTTCCGCCCATATATTCCTATACAATAATTGTTTGTTTTACTGAGCTCTACCACCCCTTAATGTTTGTACCATGATTTTAGAATCATCCTGTACAGTAATTTACAATTTGGGCGTTATGTTGGTTATACGATGTTGGCCGAACTTGACATTATGTACCAATTATCGACCCTTGTTTTTCCGAACATTGACATAACATACAGTATAACCAAATAAACGTTATTTCAAAGACAAAGGAACCCCGGTTTTAGAAAACATTCGTAGTTATAAATTACAAGAAATAGACTGTTTTAGGCATCTCTTAAGAGCGTTGGCTACGAAAAAATTTGTTATTATATTTTTATACTACATACAGTTCAAGTTTTAGACATTGCCAGTGATTACTATCTCCTCACAAAAAAAATGAGACAATAGTTTTCACATAAATACATGCCAAAATCACAATTTTAATGTTTTATAAATGCATAAATAATGAAAACTAACGTACAATTCACAATGAAAGAAAATGTGACGAGCTACTTCAAGACGTCTATAAAATCACACAAAAATATTTTTTTGCAACTTCAAATTTTTTTTGAAAATAATGAAATGCTTGCATGTTTTTGATTTGTGGCTGCCACTGATTTTTTTCATGTAAATTTTGATAGCTCATTTTAAAATGAATCAAGACGAAACCTTTCAGTTGAACTTGTTAAATTTTCTGCAAATAGTTTCGTTTGTTTTATTTGTACATTACAGAAACAATACAATTTTGACTTTCACATGCTATTTTGCAAAAACTATGCTATCTTAAAAAAAATTATCTCAGGAAAACTAGTCACAGATAACGTCTACAAGCTGAACAGTACGTGGTATTAATATAAAATAACTACTTTTTTCTTAGGTAACGCCCTTAAGGCACCCGTCTACCTGGCGCTTAAACTGCGTTGCAGAGTGTTCCAAATATACGTTTTTCAACGAAACTATTAAGCGTGCGTCCAACGTGCTGATCTACGAAAAGAACAAACACTTCAGACGAGAGCTGTTAAGTACTTTCAAAATATCACGTACATTAGAAACATCAATTCAGAGTACTCCAAAACCTCTAAAAACGGCCTTTCCGAATCGCTGTAGCTCAAAATGCACGCATCAGATACATACAAAACTACTATAGGCGCCTGCATTGAACCTTACTAAAGACTTCCCACTAATAAAATTATATCGTCACCTCTGAAAGTCCCGTAGGTACACGCAGCACGAGAACACTGCACGCCAGTTCAGAGCTTTGCGCTTAGCGGCGATGGCGTACTTGATGCGCGTGGCAGTGTCGCCCTTATCGCTCCCGCGCTTCTCGGCCTAAACGTGGGAAAAAGTTCCATCTAGACGGGGGCCTTAAATAGGGATTTTTATGGCCTGTGAGGGTGAAGCGACGTGAGCACGGAGCAGCACCGGAGATCGTCAAGAAAGCCCTCTGAACAGCGGCATTGTCAGGCACAATTCCAACGTGCAAAACTCTGAGAGCTACCTAACTGGGAAACGAACCAGGTCGCCTTGGTGGGGGGCGAGTCTTACAGCCCCTGCTCTGTCACAGCCCCTTAAAGAAAGGAGCATTTTTGACAATTCGAAAGGATTTTAAAGATTTATTGGTAATATTGTAACATGACTGATGTGCAGAGACGACGTAGGGCAGAATTCGATATTGTGCCGCTATTACGTGTAACAATGCAACGATTGCATGGAAATTTCGAGAGGGACAAAACTGTGAGTGATGTGAAGAAAGGACGGTGCAGAAGGAAGTGTGAAGGCTGTGTTGCTCATATTCACACGTTTCCTTACGGCAAGCTGCGCGTGAGTTAAGTGCCAGTAAATCGTCTCCATTGCATTTTAGAACAAGCTAAGCGGAGGCTCTTCGTTCCCACGTTACTTTACGCTATGACTGAAGGAAACCCAGATAGGCGTGTCGAATTATGTGAGTGATTTATTAACATGTGCCACGAGAGCGAACATATTACTTACGAGATTGTTTGGTCCGATGAGGTAACCTTCGTATCGAATGGAACTGTCAACTGCCACAACTGTGTGTGATGTGCCGTGGTACTGTGTACCACCTTGTGGTACAGCAAGCAGTTACTCTTCCTAAGTTAACAGTGCGACACTGGTACTTCTGGCAGACGACAGAACGGTGACAAGTGAACATTACCACCGTACCGTGTTGCAGGAAGACATTGTGCCAGCTGTTCACCTGCTGTACCCAGACAACGACTGCTTTTTTCCCAGCAGAATGGTACATTGCCACGATATCAAGATGTACGGTTGCTCGTGGATAAAACCTTTGTTGGGAGGTTAAAAGGTCGACGAGGAAGTGTTGAGTATCCACCCAGATCTCCAGCTTTAACACAGTTATATTTTTGTCTGTAGGGAACTCTGAAGAACACGGTGTGCGCCACAAATCCATGGATGCTGGATGCCATGAGAGACGCGAATGTAATTGCTCCCATGACTCCCATGGTAACCGTGGCTACTGCACTCTAAAACTGAATAAGTGAAAATTTCACTGTTTCAATCAGTTAACAGTATCAGACTGATTCAATAGGTAATTCAGTAAATATAACTAATGAGAAAAAATGCCAGTTTTCCTTCACTGGTTGATTCAGTGACATTTTCCACTGATTCATCAGTCATTTTTCCACAGTTTTTCAGTGATTTGTTCTTTAACTGATGGGTCAGTTAAATAGCGTAAAAAATAGCCGCTAAACCACGTGTATCAAGTTAAATAACGCATAAAATAATAAAACCAATACAAAATACTTTCTAATATATTTCGTCTTTCAAAACATTATTTTATGAGGTTACATAAACATTCAGTCTTTCATTCCATTTTNTACTTTCTAATATATTTCGTCTTTCAAAACATTATTTTATGAGGTTACATAAACATTCAGTCTTTCATTCCATTTTTAAGTCTTTTATTTCGTTTTCATCTAATCATCACAGCGCTCTGTTTGAAGGTTAAACTGTATGTAATGTGGTGNTTTTAAGTCTTTTATTTCGTTTTCATCTAATCATCACAGCGCTCTGTTTGAAGGTTAAACTGTATGTAATGTGGTGAAGAGAGTGCACTCCTAAGTACTGTTCGTTTTAACAATCCTAACTGTACCAAATAAACCAAAAAATAAAAGCGAGGGCATACAATTTAAAACTACAAGCTTTCAATGAGGAATTGTAAAATATACAATTTCCTCCTGGTTTTAAAATGGTCTTGGTAGCTTAGGTGGTAACGTAATGGTCTCAGTATGAGATGGAGAGGGCGTTTGAGTTCAATACAAGCTGCATGCCAGAATAATATTACTTTTTTAAATTACGGTAAATTTTGCAATATAAATAGTAAATTATCATAAATATGTTTATGTCTCGTAATTATTTGGCTAAATTCAATGAAAGCAATATTTAATTCGCCGCTCTAGTTGGCCAACACTTATTCAATCAGTGAAATTATTTCACTGAAACAATCAACGGTTTTCACTGATTCGAGTAGTTGAACTTCAATGCGAATCCAGTGATTTTCCACTGATTCGAATGCAGATTGTATATGTCGTCCTGTTCTGCAGCGTTGCGGACCTGGTCTTGCTGCTCATGGCCGACATTTCAAACATTGACTGTTATGAACATTCGCGCACACCCAAAGTTGCCTTTACAGCGTCAAATACAAGCAGCGCCATTAGATTCTCTCTACCAGTTTCTCTGTTATAACAGTTCAAAAAGTGTAAACTTTCATTTGTCTCATCAAGTGTAAAGAACTGTGAAATTCAGCATGCTGCCAGAAATAACGCGAATTTTTGCAGGACACTGTTTGTTACAATTCAGGTTGGTATCGGATGCTACGAATCACAGCCGAACCTTCGAAACGCGGACAAGTTAAAGAGGCCCGCCTGTCTGGGTCGACTTTCTGCTTTTGGAACCGAGAAGCGTGAGAGCGATAAGGGCGACAATGCAATTAACGTGCAGTGTTCTCGTGCTACGTGCACCTCTGAGACTTCATAAGCGCTGGCTCTATCGTTTGACTGGTGAAAAATCTGTAGCGATGTTCAGTTTCCTATCGAAGTTTCGCTCTTGTCAGGATAATATGTTATATGATATGGACACAACGGTAATTTGAAAATGTCGTCTTTACGATGCTGGAGAGGGCTCTGAAACAATATTTATAGCATATGTGATATCCTTTGGGTACTATTCCGTCTGTGTGNTTACGATGCTGGAGAGGGCTCTGAAACAATATTTATAGCATATGTGATATCCTTTGGGTACTATTCCGTCTGTGTTTGAGGCATTTTTCTTTTCGTAGGTAAACATAGGAGGGACACGTTTAATAGTAGAATCAAAAAACGCGTCTTTTGAACATGCTGGAACGCAACTCAAACACCAATTAGGCGGACCCCCTTAAAGCGCAATACCCACAAAATCACTATCNTTGAACATGCTGGAACGCAACTCAAACACCAATTAGGCGGACCCCCTTAAAGCGCAATACCCACAAAATCACTATCAAACAAAATATCTTTTCTAAAAAATAGTCGTTCATTGATTTTTTGTGTATTGTCGATGCTTTGCGACGTACCTATTATGCCGAGAAGCCACCGACTCTACCTTTCCCGTGACGTGAACTGTGGGGCATTATTGCGTAACGAAGAAGCTAATAAAAAGTTTGAATCACCACGAAGGCTGTCTTTTCCTGCCCCCCCAAGTCCAGCTGGCAAATATTTCTCGAAATGTGAGTGGGTCGGCCACTAACGCAAGAATGTAATGACTTCTGCGTGAGGCGATAAAGCTGGATTGCTCCGATTCCCTCATTAGAAATATCTCTCTGTCTTTTATTTATGTCTATATGTTTCTCCTTTCACACCCAGCTCCCAATCTAGATGTTAATACTAATTATATTTGCACTCTTCTTATTTATTAATTACAATGATTTCCAAATGTTATATAAATGCTTTTATTAAATGAAAACCATTTCTAAAGTTCACAGTTATATCACTTAACATACCCCAACTAAAAAGTTTAAATTAAATAAATTAACATATTTTAAATAATACACGGAGAAGTTCACACATTACAAAAAATGTTCTGTTGAACGAATGATTTTCACCGCAGTATAAACGGTGTTCTATTGTATGAATTATAATTAGAGGTGCAAATACAATTACAGATAAAACAAAAACAGACAGTTTTGTTGGTATTTCTAGCTACAGTGTCAATATTTATGTAGGAAAAACAAACCATTGGTTTATTGTTACTAGGCTTCACCGTCTATAAGGGTTTTAGGTTCAAACATTTGTTTGCTAGAGTGCAAGAACTAAGAAACTTTCTATATGAAGACCAATCCAACAAGTTATGGTGACCAAAAATTTGCACATGATATGAACTGTTCGAACAGTTTGTTCATATGTTAAGACTGATGAAGGAGCCTATTCTATAAAGATAAACAAGGTAATTAGTTTTGTTAAACTTAATAGTTGTTAGTCAAAGAGACACACCCAACACACATTTTTACATTGTTAAAAAACTGGCCATAGCACAGAGGATACAAAACAAGGAGGTAACTAGATATAATCGATTTTACAATGTTTAGTTATCAAAACTTATCCAAATGTCAAAATTATATATCTTTCAATATTTCAACACACCCCCGTAATTTTTGCATTTAACATAATTACATTTCTCATTACTTCAATATTAGAAAACTATTATAAACAACATTTGTAAATGAAGATAAGTCCTTAGACTGTCAGCAAAAATCACTGTTTTAAAGCACTGATTACATCTAAATCAGTTTTACAAGTTTTAGTCAATCAATTTCTTTTGAAAAAGTACAAATTTTGTAGGTCCAAGTGGTTTAGTTAACACATCTGCGATTTGTATTTCAGTGGGACAGTGAGATAACTTCATCAAACCGTCTACATATTTTTCATGTAAAAAATGTTATTTGACATCTATATGTTTTCTTTTGCGATTCATTACACCAGTTTCGATTAGTTTGATGACACTTAAGTTGTCAATCAGCATCTCAACTTCGATGGGCTTCTGGGTGAGTTCTTCAATTAACGCTTTGATGTAGATCACCTCTTTGCAGCTTTCTGCAGCTGCGATGAATTCAGCTTCCGTACTGCTGTCTGCTGTCGTGGGTTGCTTTCTTGATCTCCAGCTGATGGGTCCGCCGCAGTAATACATCACGAAACCAGATGTACTTTTAGTAGTTGCAGGGTCGCCAGCATGATCAGCGTCGCAATACAACTTCAGGTCTTCAGAACCGTCAGATTTATAAGATATTCCCTTGTCTAGACTGCCTTTGAGATACCGCATGATGCGTTTTAGGTTGATCACATCATGTTCGTCCGGACTTTCCATTTGTCGACTGCAATATCCCACGGCGAAACTTATATCGGGTCTGGTCTTAGTAGAGAGGTAAAACAAGCTTCCCACTGCTTCGCGAAACGGGAAATTTGGTCGTTTGTCGGGCTTTTTTTAAATCAGCAGGTTTGTATGCAGTCAAGGGTGTAAGTGCCGGTTTAGCTTCTGACATGTTGAACTTTTTTAGAACACTTCTTATGCACGATTTCTGGGTGACTTTGACGGCTTCATTTGATTTTTCCAACTCCATACCAAGATAGGAAGTGGGGTTGTTCAAGGTGGTTATTTCAAATTCTTTTTCAAGATTTTTTAACAGTTTGTTCATTTTCTTTTCATCCTTTCCAAGTAAAAGCCCGTCATCAACGTGAATCGCCAGGATCAGTGATCTATCCTGGTTCACAAAAATGCAGTGGTCTGTTCTTAATGGGTCAAGACCTTGTTGCTTAAGAAAAGTCACCAGTCGTTTTTGCCAACTAGCTGGGGCTTGGCGTAAGCCGTATAAAGCTTTGTTGAGTTTGCAAATTTTGACGCTATGTTTGCCATAGCCTTCTGGGTTTCTGTATATTTACAGAAGGAGTTAGTTTGGCACTTCTTAGGCACTCTTCACATCAAAAGTCTTAATTTTCAAGTTGTGTTTGGCTGCATTGGCCAACAGAACACTGAGGGCATCACTGCGTTGATGTCGTGACATCCAAAGCAACTTTAGCTACGGTTTAGCGACGACACATCCCCGTACAACCAGTCTTGCTTCATACCTGCCATCATCTTTCACTCGAAATACCCACCGACTGCTTAGTACACCTTTTTAAAAAACCCCTGTTTTGTCAATAATGCTCCAAGTTTTATTTTTCTTAAGAGAGTCTTTTTCTTCTCGAATCGCAGCAAGCCATTTGTTTTTGTCAGAGCCATTTACAGCGTCAGTGTATGACAGTAGAGCTGACTCATCCATAGTGTCATCGGTATCATAATCCAGAATGTAGTCTTTTAATTTTGTTGGGGCTTGAGCTTTCCGTAGAGATCTTCTTATTCCAGAAGATTGTTGTACTGGATCATTGTTTGAGTCATCGTGTTCTTGAGCATCTTCGGAGTCTTGGATGTAATTGGATTGTGACTCATCATCAGCGCCTGAGTCATTGTCTTCTTCTTCCGAATAGATTTCACTGCTAGAATCGTGTTCGGAGCTGATTTCACTTTCACTATCTTCTTTTTGGTTGTTGTTGTTTAAGAAGACAAACTGGAAATTTCTTTTGGGTATATTATGATTTTCTCCGGTGAATTTTACATCTCTTGATGTGATGATTTTACGATTTTTTTCGTCGTATAGTCGGTAGCCCATGGTGGTGTAACCGACAAAAATGTACTCATAACTTCTTTGGTCAAGTTTCTTCAAGTGACCCTTTTTGTGGACAAAAGCACGAGATCCGAAAATCTGTAGATTTTTTAAGTTTGGTTGCACACCATTCCACATTTCGTATGGAGTCTTGTTAGATAGTGCTACAGTCGGGCTGCGGTTCAAGAGATACGTACTTACGTAGAGAGCTTCGCCCCAAAATTCATTACGGAGACCTGAGTCAAAAATTAGCGCGCGCACTTTTTCCATCAGGCTTCTCATTAGGCGTTCACTTTTTCCATTCAGTTCTGGAACGTACGGTGGGGAATAGTCAAATTTTATTCCTTTTTTCTTTGCCCATTCCTTTAAATCACTTGACGAATTTTCTCCCGCGTTGTCACAGCGCAGCATGTGGACTTTTGAGTTCCATTTTGTTTCAAACTCAGCTACGATGCTTTTTAGTTCTTGATCAAGTTCTGACTTGTGTTCCAGTAGAGCAACAACAGAATAATGAGTGTAATCATCAAGAACAGCAAGGAAATATGACTTGTTGTCCCATGTTTCTTCTATTGGCCCACATAGATCAAAATGAAGAATTTCAAGTGGTCTCTTAGCGGTTTTACGAGCATTTTTGAATGGAAGACGGGTTTGCTTTGAGTTTGAGCAAACTTCACATACTCTCTTCTTATCCGGCATTTTCAGTGTTTCCATTCCCTCACTAATTTCCTTCAATTTTGTAATGTTCGCGAAACCCAGATGTGCAAGCTTACGGTGCCACTCTACAGCGCGCTCCTCATCGTGTTTTGCAAGAAACGCAGAATTTTCTTTGTCGTGGATGAGTTTTATTTCAAAAAGGTTGGTCTTGTTTTTGTATCCGTGCACCTCGAAATTATCCTTTAGTATCACTACTTTGTTCTTTTTAAAATTGACTAGTCCACCTGATTCAATAATTCTATTCACTGAAAGAAGGTTGGTAGAAAGTTCGGGAACATAGAGAACATCTCTCAAAATACAGTTTTCAAAGCTGATGTCACCCTTTTTGATGGCGACCATCTTGATTCCATCCTTGGCAGTACTTATCTCACAATTTATTTTTACGACATTGGTCAGGTAGTCATCATTATTGCACATGTGACTGGAGCTTCCGGAGTCAACTGTCCATGTATGACTGGTTTTGGTGGTATCATCTTCATGAACCAAAAAAGCCACCTTTTTACCAGTTTTTTTTTGTTTCTTCTTGTCAGTACCATGTGTGAGCTTGAACCCGTAGTTGTTACTTTCTTTGTTATTTGGACGGAAATAGCAGTCGTTGGAGGCATGGTTATTTTTTTTGCAATATTTACAACGTTCCCCCTCGTCTTGAGGACAATTTCTAGCGTAGTGACCTGTCATTTTACAGTTGTAGCAGACTACGTCACGTTTTTGATCACGGGCGGCCTTGAACGCCACAACATCATTGGTTGGTTTTACTGTGCCAATTTTTCCTTCTGCTTTCAACAACCTTGCTATCAAGTTGGCCGAGGTTCTCTCGGCTTTGGGGGCGGAGTCCCACGAAATGACAAAGTTGCTGAATGTCTGTGGCAAAGCAGAAATAATTCTCTGTGTTAGTTCCTCATCCTTGATTTGATGACCGAGGTCACCCAGCTGAGTAACAATGCTTTCCAACTCAGCAATACCCCTCGCCACATCTTTGATCTGGAAACCAAAATACTGTGCTAGTAGGCTATCCTTTAACATACCATTATCTCCCTCATAGATGCTTACCAGTTTGTTGTACATTTCTGCAGCATATTTACAAGACATAATCAGTTGTTTGTTCTTTTTACTGATCGACATTATTATGGCCTTTTGAGCTTTGGCATCCTTCTTTTTATCACTATTCTCTTTGGGCTGAGCTGTATACGAAATTGCATCAAGGGCTTCAGCTGCATTCAACAAAATTTTCAGCTCAAAACGCCAAGAAGCAAAATTTTCGGGTCCCTCCAATATCTCTATGTTACTGAATTCGTCGTTATTACGGCTGCCCATTTTACCTGGTTTTACTTGTAAGCAGACAAATCGGCGTAATCCTTGGAAACTGTGACACACGTTTTTTACTTTATCATTCGGTACTCAATTTCACTTAATTAACGTCTTTTACCTTTATAAACACTTGTTTATATTATTAGAGCACTTGCCTGGGCCCATAACCTGATGAAGGAGCCTATTTTATAAAGATAAACAAGGTAATTAGTTTTGTTAAACTTAATAGTTTTTAGTCAAAGAGACACACCCAACACACATTTTTACATTGTTTAAAACTGGCCATAGCACAGAGGATACAAAACAAGGAGGTAACTAGATATAATCGATTTTACAATGTTTAGTTATCAAAACTTATCCAAATGTCAAAATTATATATCTTTCAATATTTCAACAAAGACATCACATAATTTGACAAATTTATNTATCTTTCAATATTTCAACAAAGACATCACATAATTTGACAAATTTATGTGTGTTTGTAAATTAAGGAGAATCGACGTTAGCGTCCTGTTTAGCGCTTCACATTTATGCCTACAAAAATTGCAGACAATAAAAAAAAACCCAAAAGCTATTAAAAAATATTAAAACCCATTCATGGCGGATATAGCAAATTATCTTTAGCAACTCTCAAAATAGGTAAAATCTATATAGTGTGAGGTAAAATTTTGTTACCTGTTGGATCAATATCTGAAACAACGCATGCATTTTTTCATTAGAATATAAGTGCTATCCTTGCACGTGAAATAAAGTGTATATTTACAAAGTGTGATATTATGAATCCTTCACACGTTTGAATAATACCAGAGAACATCATTACCTCGTACAAATAAGTGTTGCAGGCGTTTTCTGTGTAATGCATCAAATAACCGTTACTTATTCCTATCACAGTTATCACAGTTTACCTTTTTAAAAGTGTATGTTTTATTTATTATTAGTTTGTGTGCAGATATATTTCATTTACTCCAGCTATAATTCATATTATTAATCGCAAGCAGTTTTAACCTCATATAACGTATTTCCTTGTAATTATGTTTGTACAGTCGGTTCACGACTGGAAGAAACTTTTGAAAATCAACCTTTGAAAAAACACCCTAGCCTTTAGCGACATGCATATAACATTACAAACAGCGGCGAGCGCGGATACAGTTATGCCGTTAGGTTGCCAGCACAAAGAGAGGAAATAGTACCAAAGTTTTAACGTAATTGTTAATTTATCACTTACAAATTGGTGTCGAAAAGAATTGTATCTTATTATGCCAATAATTAATGACGTGATGCGAACATATTTAGATTTCAACGTTTCTTGCATAGTCACATGATTACGCTCAAGGTTAAAGTAACGCAGCCATTTGTTTACTAACCTTCGTAGTCCTTGTGTTGTTGACACACGTGCCAGAGAATTTGTGCGATTATCTCGTTTAACCTATAATAATTCATTTATTTGTCTTGTTTTACTAATATCCGCTCTTTATTATTTGGTTTTTAATAACGTATGATTTTAATTTGTGCTCACTTTCAGTTCTAATTTCTTTTGTTTTTATGTGTTTCGTGCACGTGTCTTTCCTTTGCCACTTTATTCTAACGTTGCAGTATTTGCACATAAGAATTGTTTTCACATTGTCGAAGACGTAGAATCCTTCACTCGCAAACTCTGCCGTCCTGTCGAAAACCGTCAGAACCATTTTTTAATAACGTTTTACAATTGCACGAAACATCAGACTCAACCACCACGCCATTTTAACGTCTGTAGCAATTTCGATCAATACTGATGATCTTGCCTTCGATGTACGGGAATTTATCGAAAGTCACTAACAATCGATTGTAAATAGACAACTACTATCGATTCATCAAAATACTCGCATTTTGGGTTTATAGAATGAAATAATTTTTCGCTGGCATCGCATATTCTTTTATGTGAAATTCTCAAGATTAAAAACTTTACGCTTGTGGAATATCCATTAATAATATATACATTACATGACTTTTATAATGGGTACGTGCATGTACGAACACATCTACACGCTCAGTGGAATGTAAGCATTGCATGTAAACATTGCCATGTGACTGCCACATGGCAATGTTTGTTTACCTTTGGCGGAAGGATACGAAATGGGCTTGAAAGTAAATCTTTAGCAGGGCTTCAAGAAAGTCTCTTCCAGTCGTGAACCGACTATAGTTCTTCCGGTTTTCATTCACAAAGTTATTTTTAACTGGGTCGCTTTGCATAGAGGAATTTGTTGATTGGTTTCTATGGTAACACAAGACGTATGTGTAAGAAACGATGTAGCCGTCCCGTGATTGGTGCGATGTTTAAAGCCGTCTTTTAAGTATGCAGTTTTTGAGGTTTCTAGCCATCTTGGTTTTCCCGTCAGGCAGGCGCTGACCTAGTGGGTCCTCGGCCTGAGATATGTTTAATTTTTGCTGGCTTATTGGCCGAGTATCGTACAGTAATGCAGACGGCCGAAAGGGCAAAAACGCGTGGCATATGAAGAGGAATAATTTAAGTCTGCACGCGCTACCTACGCGGATTACATTTAAAGCCAAGTTTGAGCTACCGCGATTGCGTGTGGTACGGTAAGGACTTCAGTGACGTACCTAAGGCTCGATAGCCTTGTGAGGGAAGACTAAGGCCTACGAACAGCGGAAACAGCTACAGAAGATATCGACCGCTGTTGCAGCGATTAAGATTTATCTTGGGCTATGTGTGCTCAGTTTTCGACACAGAGACTACGCCCGTAAAATTATTAATGATTATTGAAAAATTAATCTTCCTTATGTTACGCCACCTTGGATCATCATTTATTAAAAAGTTGCTCTACCTATATGCCTACGGAGCCCTGAACTGAGGTCTCATGTCCTGCCAACTGAGATGGTGTGACAAAATAATTTATTAACATAAATATTTTGAAATCATTTAATCGACATGAAAAAACTTAGCTACATTTTAATTGCAATTAATAAAGACGCACGAGGGGGCTACACACATAGTTACGGCCACACAAAGCATAGTAAATTTTGAAATCGGTAATGAGCTGCTACATAATACTTAGTAATTGCACAGATATTTATTTAATTCATTATATTTTAGCCAAAATACACATTTTCCAGTGTAATCAAATTTACTTGCACTTTAGTATTAGTGAGTAATCATTTTATCATTAGCTTGCGGTAGTTTCGGGTTTTTATTTTTTCCTAGTCTCTCTTGAGTGTTGTTCGTATCCTACTGATACTTGCTGTGAGAATTGTTCCTGAACTACAAACGTCTTTTGTAAGACACATATGCTGGTAAGATTCAATCGATTGGTGTTTCCTGGCGTGTGCTACGTTGCGTTCCCTGTCTACTACAGAATTTTACACCTGAATAAAGCTTAATGAACAACTACCTACTGTCGGTCGTTCACGAGCGAGGTGCGTGTACCCATTCGGCACATAGTTTGACGTGAGTCGCACCACATCGTTACCGTGGCCAATACGTCAATTACTACACGAGGCTAATCAATCACGTGAGACAACCAACACGCGCTGCAGTCAATCAACAGTCACATGTGACGATCGCTCCCTATCATTTGGAAATGAAGCCAGAAACAAAATGTTAATTATTTAAGACTCTGTGTGTGCCATTCTTCGTCTCTCCCATTTAACCGGGACGGTCTTGTATCTCTTCACCGCAGATGCAAAAAATGTGTACGAGCGACATTGGCACCCGTATCGCCAATTGCCTCTACGCACAACGCACTTAATTGCATGCTTTATACATTGTAAAAATAAATGTAAATTTACAAATACACATTTTTTTGTAATTTTACAATTTGTATGTTAACCTTGTAAAAACAGCTACAGTACGTGTGATTTTACACGAATGTTCTTAATAATCCAGAGAGTTATACAATTCTTTAGTAAAAATACATGAATGTATGGCTGAATAAACAAAATTTTGGTGTTAATTTACACATTTTAAGTGTGTGTAAAACCACGCCTACCCTATGTATTAAAATCTGAAATTGTTTTTTTTTCTTTTACATTGTCGTTGCATAACCACTCAATGTCATTGTAATTACACATCTGCCATTGTGTACAATGACCGTGTGTGTGTAAACTTGCATTACTTTATGGACTATCTGTGAGCATATAATTACACACGAATTGTGGGTAATTTTACATTTTGTGTGTAATTTACTAATACGTGTACACTATTTGTAATTTTACACTAATCGTCTTAATAATTCAAAGATACCAACAAGTATTGGTATAAAACATGCGTAGAAGGACTTCGAACTCCATTTGTGTTTACCCGCCATTTTAAAATGCCACGAAGCGAACTTTTAATTAGGAAAACCATTGTAATAATGAGAAAGTTGACTTTCCATTTGGTGTCATTTCCATTGGATGTCACTGATGTGACTCCACTCTTTCTCCTGCATTTTTCGGGTGCACTATAAGTGTTTTATTATATTGAAAAAAATGATTTAAAGACTTTTGAGTTATACTGAAGCCTGATTACCAAACAGCTTCCATATTATATCACTGTAAATTAATTTAAATATAACAGTCGCACTTGTCCACAACTCACTCTAGTTTCGAACCTCGCCACCCGAAGCCACTCAACCAACGTGCACCACGAAAGTAGCCATAAATTATAACGAACATGTTACAGTTCCAATTAAACCCATTCAGTCACGCATTACGTAATTAGGGAGTTCAAATTTTTTTTAGTCATATAACACTTAAGTTTATCATGTACATTATTGTTTTGAACGTGTTACAATTACCGTGTAAACCGTTCTGCGTTCTGATCAAATGAGGTGGCACAGTGATATACTTTTGGGTACGCATTCGGGAGGACTTGGGTTCGAATCCAGGTCCTTACACCCAGATTTTGGTTTTCCACGCTTTGCCGAAATCACTCAGAGCAATTTCTGGGCTGGCTCCTTTCTGCAGGCCATGACCGATTCCTCTCTCGTTCCTGCTACTCTAAGCAACATGATTCGTCTCTAATAACCTCGCCGTCGACGACACGTTAAGGGGACTGTCTGCCTGCATCGTTTTTATTCTTTTTCTGCCCGAGAAACACGGAAGCTGTAAGGGTCACATTGGCACGCGGTACAAGAACGCCATCGCCGCTACGCGCAGGGCTCCGAACTGGCGTGCAGTGTTCTCGTAGTGCTGCGTGTACCTCTGGAACTTTCAGTGGTGACCCTATTATTGTATTGATTGAAAGTCATCATCTGAATTCAACACAGGCTCCGATCGTTGTTGGGGCTCGTGTCCTGCTAGGATGTTTTATTAAAATACGGCAGTCCTGAAAAGGCCCTTTCTAACTAAATTAGAGGGCTCCGAAATAATACTTACAGCACGCGTGGTAACTTTAAAGTATCATTCCGTTGTCGTCTGGAGTATGGTGTCTTTTCGTAGGTAAACATGCTGTGGGTATATTTAATAGTTAAGTAAAAAAAAACAGGATTTCAAACACACTGCAACACAGTTCAAGCATCAGGCAGGCGGTATTCTTACGCCCTTCTTTCCTGCCGTTCTGCGTTCTGCCTGATTTTAACATTAAAAATACATAAACGGAAGTGTGCAGAAATGTTCTAGGTCATGCTATCAACAAGGAAGGTACTCATTGCACTGGGCGCTGTTTCCGTTCTGTGCACAGTACCGGACACAAGTGTTTTCAACGTGCAACATATCGGAGATCGTGTACACGCAGACTCAGCGGGTTAAGTTTGACTCTCACATCTGAAATAAGACTCGAAAACAACGACCTGTACATTTGTATAACGGCACTCTCGTTATGACAACGTTTTTGAAAATCAAGATTTGGGCTCAAATCACCCGTAACGATGTACGTTGGCCGGATCGCGATAAGCTCGGCCCGAACATGTTTACGTCTAGCAACCTCACAACTTCTAATTGCCTTAGTCGTTTAATGTGTGTTTCTGTAGAAAAACACCCGTTTAGAGCGACGGCTAGATCATCGGTTAAAAAAATAAGTATACTTTCGGAAACGACATCCTACTAGCAGTGAGAGCTGCCACACTTAAGAAAGTTTTTCTAATAATACAAATTTCAATAAACATAAAGGGTTAAATCTTACCATGCAAAATTTTTGCTTGTGGACGTCAGGAAAAAAATAAAATTTGCACAGTTGAAAACTTATTCTGAGTGCAAAGTCAGTAAATAAAGTCCTTAATTTTGAGATTGACAAATAATAATAAAGGTGACTGTAAATTACGAAGAAAAGTAGAGCTTAATAACTTATTCGGTGCCTCGCTTGGATGAAAGTGCTCGGCACAAGTGAATGTGGTGCGAACGTGCGAATTTCGCATGTGCCTTTGGAATGCAGAGGTTCGAGCGACTCTTAACACTGGGCTCTCGAAAGCCGACGAGCGTGAAGTGAGGCGAGCAACGTAGAATAGCCGGAATGCGAGGGCAGGGGGAAACGCGGAGATCACCGAGAAAACCCGCTGATCAGTGGCATCGTTCGACACGATTACCACGTGCGACCCGGCCGGGAATCGAACCCGGCTCGCCTTGGTGGGAGGCGAGTACCCCAGCCGCTGCGCGCCCCACCGCGGCCTTTCAAGTGGGGCCTTGGTACGTGACTGTCCAACGCTCACGCACACTACTGCTTCCTGCTTATTACTGGCGTGTCCGAACAACTGCCGTCCAATCACAATAGAAGGAGAAAATAACAAGTGTTTGAAGTCTACCTCGCTACCGAATAAATTCGCGAAATACTAGGGAGTTAAACTTATTGCTTACAGTCCATTTACGGCTGCTTCCAACTTATCTGAAGCCCTGCTTAAGTTGTACTTCCAGAATATTCTTCCACGTCATGCAAACAACCCTTAACTGAGTCCATAAAATTACACCAGTCGGGATAGGGAGGGGGGGGGACGCACCGCATTCGTGCACACTCGATGTAATAATATTTTGCATAAGATCTACTTCTTGCTAGGCATTACCAACACACCTATTTTCTCACTGTTTTTATTCATATTAACCATACTTTAAATATAGATTATATATAAAATATGGGTCAAAAATCAATTTAACCAAAAAAGAGTTACTTTTTTGTTAAAACAATTATAAAACTGTTGTGATATATGACATATTTAAGAAACAACTAAGCACGTAATACGTGGGGTGATTTTTCAAAGGTCCGGTTCAAAGAGTGTGAAGAAACTGCAAACATACTGTATAAATTACTTGCGACACGATTGGTATGCTTTCAGGGAAGCTCCTAGCGCAAAAGGAGAAGCAGGTATGTGCTCTAGTGTTATGGACGCAGAAGTTATATTTTTTTCATTATTTACACACCTCAAAAATGTTTTGCACTACCGGGATTTCTGAGTTGCTCGGTTGCTCACGGCCCAAGAAAGGTATGGGAAGAAAATACAAACTGTCTGTACGGAATGCCACGCCTGTCATTCCAATGCCTCTTTGTAATACACATACTGTCGCGGCGAAAATTCTCCATGCGCAACTAAATTGCAGGTGATGCAAAACTCTTTTGAGATTTATATTAAAGCAAGGATAAATACAATACAAATTATGTATCTATTAATCTTACATCACCTGTAAACCAACGCAAGGTTAATATATATTCTGTCCAAAGAAATTATAAGTTTTACATGTAACATGACAATTCACAATGAGAGAAACGAGACGTAACTTTAGGGTTTTCAGAACTTGAAAAATAAAAACTTTAGGAAGCATTACCTTAACCTTTTACCGGGTAGTGACGTTGTCATTGTATCAGCCGTTAGAAGGCTGTGCCGCATGTTACGTCACGTTAACTTAATATGTTCCCCTCGTCGTTTGATCGTTATTGAAGTCACTACTTTTAAGGGCGATGGAAACGTATCGCTGTGTGCGAATTTCCGAAATATTAAAATAAAGCACAGAATTGAAACTTCCTATATCGATCCGGTTTAATTATTTATATATATAAAATAATCAAACCTTATTCAGTAATATTTAAGAACATTTGAAGTTCGCGTTAATATCTGGAATCATGGCAGACTTTACCGTCGTACATAAATCCGAATTGGCGCCACCTTTTTATTGGCTTACGCAACAATGAGGGCCCAGTTTCCTTTTGACTTGATTGGAAGGTGACAAGTAGTTTTATCTTTAGTTGTTTCCTATTGGTGCCAAGCCGCCAAAGGCGTTACAAACAGACTGTTGTCCAGTGACAAAGATCATATAATAACATTCTACGTATATAACAAAGGGAAGCTGTATTTATTCAGTATGCACGGTATCTCCACTCCACAGCTATAATGGTTGAAAAAGTAAAATTACCATTTTCGGTTGTAATATACATCCTTATGTTCGTAGCCCGACATAATTAATAAACGGAATATTTTAAAAAGGGGGCTTATTTTATATAACCGCTAAAATGTTCGGAAATTATTTTACGTATATTCACATATTTAGCCAGTTCAATTTTTTTATTTACATTGCTAGTAAGCCAGTCCGACTAACACCATAAAAACAACAGCTCGACTCTAATGGTAATACTAATAGATTCAAATTCATAAAATTTATAAATAATGGCGCAAAACTCACCACTTTATAATCAGTAACACAATACGATATCGTCTACGGATTTTGAAAAGAAAAAAAAAACTATTTTATTTTTACGCTAATTCCCATAAACATTTACGCTAAAAATTAATATTGAAAAAAAAAAGGGGAATTTTAATTACTGAGGTGCCGTGAGGTTGTAGGGAATTTCCCCAGTTACAGAAGCAACAAAATCAATAGCGAAAAACATAATAATTTAATCGTTTAATACCTACCAAATTCCTTCAAAATTTGGAACAGAATATTAGCGAGAAACTCAGGTATATCTTATGTTTCAACGCATGTATAATTTTTGAATAAGCATTCGTATTGCATTCACACTTGTTAATCTTTATACTGTAAGTTTAACATTGCTTCAGAAACAAATTTTCATTTTATGAGCAAATTTTAGTTACCGAAAACTACATAAAATTATGGTCTGAAGTAACATAATTGTAAAAAATTGTAATGTCTACAGAAGTGCAATCAAGAGTCACTCTTTTAAATACAGGAAATTCATTTCATTTTACACTTCTGTCAGCAATTTTTGTTCACATTATCACTAATATGATTTCAAAGAAATATATTAATAATAACGTAAAATAAACCTTTTTTTTTGGCATGTTAACGAAACACAAAAATAACGCTCGTTGAACAGAAATTATGCCAATTTTTTTCGAAACCAAAAATTTTTGTTATATTAATGGATTTACTAAAGAATAAGATTATTTTTTATTGTACTACTTTTTAAGGTTTAAAATAAATTTAAGTTTTCGTTATAGCATTCAGTTTAATTAATTTTATTTAGTATCTTGTTTTGTTTTTTAGTCTCACACAAATAATTAAGAGTATTTTTTTAGCTGAATATTCCCTAAAAATTACATTAAATGGATTTGATATCCCACTTACACTTTTTCAATTTTCGTAAAATGACACTGTGTGGCCAAATATCTAATATAACAAAATGCTGGGTCTTCCAGCACAGAAACAAAATATCTGCAGCTAGCCTCCACAACCTCCTGCCGATGACCTTGCTGTCAGACTCAACAGTAAACAGCCCTGGAGCGAGCACTGCGTGACGTCATAGGCGGACGTGTATAAAGCCGGGGCTTGGGGACCGTCAGGCACCTATCGTTGCAGCTGGGGACTTGGAGAGACACCCAAGACGAACCAGCGGCCGGCGACATGAGGACAGGTAACCGTACTTACATACCTTCCACTTATATTACACGCGGTTCATAATCACTCTCTCATTTTAGTCTGTTTGATGTTTCTTTCGACTTTTCGAATCAAATTTTGTAAAAATCACCCTCTCGTAGGGCGTGCTTAGTTGTTTCCTAGGCCTAAGTATCACCGCGTATCACAAGTGTTTTATACTTATGATAAAATTAAATTGCCGTATTTGTGATAATATTGAATTTATATATAATCTATTAATATTAACATTTAATTTATAATTAATATAAATAAGAACCGTGAGAAAGCAGATGTTTTGGTAACGCCTATCACGAAATAGTTCTTACGCAAAATATCATTACCCTGCGTGAGCACGAATACGGTGAGTTGTTCTATTGTTTTTAATTTTCTAGACTCGGTTAAGCTTTGTTTGCACAAAGCGGAGGATTATGCTGGAAGTATTACTTTATGAGGGGTTCATAAAAGTGGTAACTAATCGTGAATGGGCCATAAAATGATTTCTTAGGCAGGAAACTAGAGTATAGGATATTCACGGTAAAGTGAGCATTTTTGAAAGCCCCTCTCATTTTGAACAATCGTCAATAAATATGTTTCATTTAATTTTAAGACGTTAACTTTCGAGTGAGGTGGAATATACACACAGTGTTAATTACCTACATGGCACTGTTTGTATAAAAAAAAGTGGTTAAAGGGTAAGAACAATTGAAAGGAAACAGTATCTGGGTCCTCAAAAGTGCTCACTTTACAGTTAACAGCCTTTAGAAGGTACTATTGCCCTATAACGTCGTCCGCGGGCTTGCCCGGCAAAGTGGGAAGCAAATAGCATTTTGGAAATCCGAGGGAAAGTAATAGAAAAAATAGATCAGACATTGACAGTCAGGTCATCTGCTCGCACCGCCTGCAGTTTCGAAACCAAGAATGGAAGTTTAGAACTTGTATTTTGAAGAAGAAAAAATGCGGGTGGCATGCAGATATTACTGCTTGAAAAACATATTTTTATATGAATTCTTCGAACAGTTGTTTGCAAATCCATTTTCATTCACAGTTCTCGAACGAAAAGTAAAGTCTAATAAAACAAGTCCGTATTTATTTTTTAGACATTTAATTAATTGGTAGTATTTCAAAATAGTTATTACATTATGTGTTTGACAATCCTGGTTAGTACAGAATATATTAGAACTTTTCCCCTGTAAATCGAATAATATTTAAACCCAAGTTTTTTTCTCTTAGAATTTAATTTTAATTTTTAACTTTGGAGCAGTTTCAAGAAAGTAAAAATTTAACTTGAAGAAACTTTTATGAAATTTGTACAATAGTGAAAGCTTTTCTTTACAAATGCCATTTGAAGTGACTCCCGTTTTTATTGCATGTGGAAAAAGATTTATTCTATTAAAAATACATTTGTAATTATTTATTTGTATATAGTAAATTTAAATTATGCTTTCTGCAGAAACCGAACACATACTTTTATAAGAAATCAAAGATCAAATTCTATTAATGTAGATTATAAATTACGGAAACTATGATTTTTATGCCTATTCTCTCTCTCGCCTTGTTCCAGGGGCGTATGTGGTGCTGGCTGTTGCCATATTTGGCATAGTTAAGGCGGAGATAAGTGATGCGGAGTTGAAGGAAGCCGTCATTGGAACCTCCATTGACATGTTCAAGGTATGCGTTAACCTGGCTACTGCTGCTGATATCAGATTAATTAATAAAGATATTGGTAATTGGATTTCGTTTCGCTAGCAAAGTTTAGGCTCTATAACTTGACTGTATGTCTAGTGTAGGTTAAATAACACACACACTACTGTTGATGGCACGCGAAACCTATGTGACCAAGCTTCGCTTTGGTATCGAGTGGAGATGCAGATGGATTACATTACACGAGTTGTGTCCTGTTGTAAAAAATCTTGTGGATAATTTTTTTTTCTTTTTTATGGAGCCATAAGTGAAACTGATACGACTATGCACTCACAAATGTATGGGTTAGTAAAATTTCTAAATTTCATTGATATAAAAAGCATTTTGGTATATGTGAATAGCCGAATACGAACTACACATTATGAAGGTCTAATAGTTCATTAAAAAAAACTCCACTATGGTCGTGTTTATGCAATATTTACATTGCAATGCTACTAAGAATTAAACATGCACCACAGCAGTTGGAATCTTAGAACACTGTTTTAACTACAATCACTACATGGTATTGTCGCGAATCATAAAACGGCAAGGTATAATAATCTCATTGGTATAATGCTTAGAGTTCTCTCATAAGTACGTAGATAAATGTGGGGCAAGAACCGGTACTTAAGAAAACAGTAGTCATTTGTGTCTGTTGCAATGATTATGTGACATAAAACCACAAGTATTTGCTCCGACAATGCATCGTATATAGTTATATACAACAACTGAAATTTTAATTCATCTGTGAGATCTTACAATACAATAATCTGTGAGATCTTACAATACAAATAGAACACATGACTGCATATTAAGAAACTTGCCCCTCATGTGGGGCAACAACCCTATTACAGTGGGATATGAGACCTACTAGCATCTTTTATTTATGAAAAAACTCTTTCCCATATAATCAGCACAGGGTTTCTCCCACCATTATCTCCATTCGTTGCACATAATCGAGTCCACAGATGGAGACTCTTCATACATTGCACATCCACTACTGAAATAGTCCACCTTACCAGAGTTTGCAATATCTTTCTCGTCATGCAAAGTCAATTTGCGTTTTGCTCCAACGCCGTTGGTTTTCAAGCTAACTTATTTTGATGTTACGGTCATTTTCTTTAGGTTAAGCGTATTTTTTATTTCACTTTGTAAAGACAGCATTTTAGCAAATGGCGACGGCGTGAGTATTTTAGATAGTTTTGAATTTCTGCTCCTCTTTTGTGGATGACTAGTGATTTCGAAGGGTCTAATTATTTCTCACGAAACAGTACACTTTACAGGAGTGGACACATTCATAATACAAGCGTTGGGGGAGACGAAAGTAGAGTTACCTGTAGCAAACACTTTACAGACATTTTCATGGCCACTTTCAGTATGCCCAACCGGAACGTTTGTTACAGTGGTTTCCTCAAATTTTGAAATATGCTGTGAAGTAGAAATAAACTGTACTTCTGCACTCATATTATTAGTACTGTCACCAACAGGAGACAATTTGTTGTCATTATTATGTGGGAGAGGCCTGCCAGTTCAAATGGAAGACAGTGGACTTCAGAAAAAATGTCGGGATAGATTGGCAGTGTGCCACATGCTTAAAAGACTTTGGCTGCAATTCCAATCGAAGCTGCCTTTTCATAGGCCAGTCTAAACAAATCAGCAATTTTAAATTGCGTTTTACATCTACGAGGATGTTCTGACATTAATTTACTTTCATTTTCATTACACGCTTTCAGTTTGGTTTACTTTTTTTTTTTTACAAAAATCTGTTAGAATTATATTACTGATTTATAACTTTAATCGTTGAAATCTGTTACTAACAGACTTCTTCTAGGCTGATAGTTTAGATTTTGCCAAAATCTTTGTTTCCTTCTGTAATCCACGGTGTTTGTTTTACTTATTATGTGACATTTATATAACTTTTATTTCTATCAAACAATCAAACTCTATAAGTTCTGCGCATATTTAAAAAAGGTTTAAAAGGTTTTAATAATGTTTGGTATTGTGGGACAGGAGTCCGCATAATCGTTTGTGCGGACTCTTGCCCCAGGAAATGTGCCCCAACAAACTGGAAAAATGTAATTCGCCAACTACATTTCACTGTTGCGTGATTAAAATTACACCCTCATATGAATGCAAGCAAAAATCATACCTGTTATGTAAATGTAGATATTCTTCGACAACATTAATTCGTTGCAATTATGCAGGCACTTATTTAACACAAAAAAATTTACATCAAACGTCACTCCAAACAGATAGCTGAAGCCGCTCTCCCCTTAATGGCGGCAGCGGTCAAACAGCCATGTCCTGTGGGTGGAAAGCATTTTGAAAATTCCCTATTTGAACGTTGATGTTATCTAACGGCAGATGCAAGAACTGCGACGTCATATGACTCTTACCCCATGCGGACTTTCACCCAACAATATACTATATATCACTGTTCAATTATCAGATAAAATACGTAAGTTATAAAAAAAATATTTTTCTCTCTGTGAAAATGGAGAAATATGATGTTTACAAAGGTTACTCTTAAGAATGTTTCAGTGAAAACGTTCAAGTATAGATTTACAAGTTTCATAAATAAAATAAATTGGTATCTAGGTTAAATACACCTTGGTCACTGCTATAATATAATTGCATAGTTATATTTAAGGACAGTTAAATAAATTTAAATATATATGAATTATATCAATTGGTAATGCGATCAGTATGATACTAATACCAACCATTTAAACAATGTTCAAAAATAGCTAAATTGGCTTATATTTTAATACAAATTACTGCAAATTATATCGTTTCGTTGGTTAACACAGGTTAATAATGAATGTTTATTGAATGCAGAGAGATAATTGGAACAATATATAACTTTGACATTATGTATGAGATCACTACTTTGTTGTAACAATGATGTTGTCGAGCTGTATGCCATTCCCAGAATTTTGACATAATTTAACGGGCCTGGGAATTAAAGTTGATGGGCTTTCCTGCCAAATGGCAGTTGTATTATCTCCGTAAGTCTGGATCGTTCTTGGTGAGAATCAGATGTAACAGATGAATCATTAAACTGGGAATAATGGAGAAATGCTAAGTTGGCTGTTGGAATCATCGAGCCTACATGACGGCCCTCTGAAGGAATCCCTGCATAAGTAGGGTGTATGCCCGTCTATTACCACCTGCGCAGATGTACCACCAGCTTTCCTGGTGTCTACTGTAGCTGAACACTCATTTGTCGCAGACGGCGACGTCAGGAAAACTGGAGAACAAGGTGGTGTCTCCAGTGGGTGCGGGCATCCTGCTCGCCTTGCTGGATCAGGGAGCCAAGGGACAGTCCAGCCAGCAGTTGCAGACAGCTCTGCGCCTCAACCACGACCAGATTACGGAAGGCTACAGTAGGATTGTCAAGAAACTCAAGGTAAACTACATGCACTTACTTGAGACATTCACTTGGATTTAGGTGTGTTTGAGGAGTTCAACCATGAATGGAATTTTGCTTGTGTATCAAATGGAATATCTAATCTTTTTCCACATAAAGTTTGGGCAAAAATCTTACAATGTTCAGCCATAAATCAAGTATCACATCCCTCTAAGATTTATTGTTTATTGTTTGTTTGCCCTCCTTTTCTTTGAAGCAAGTGGCTGTATGTGTAAATGACATCTTAGTTTCGAGCTGGGTGATTCCTCAGGCTAACAAGCCACCAGGACTACAGCTAGAGACAGCGACGCAAGTGTTTGTCAGCGAGGGGATCTCCGTGTTGCCCGAGTACCAGAAAGCAGCCAAAGATCATTTCCTCTCCGGGGTGGAGAGCGTGCCCTTCGGGTCACAGACCGCCAGTCGCACCATCAACACCTGGGCGTACAAGCAGACGAACGGCAAGATCACGAGCATCGTGGATTCAGGTAGGGTAACGAAACAGGAGGAGGGAAGGTTGCTGCATTTAACACCTCCAAAATAACACTCCTGATCGGTTGCATTCATGTAACCAAAAACACGGACATTCACCAAATATTTAACTAAATCTCTGATGGACAAAACTGGAGGCTTCATGTGTACATATTCCCAAATCTGTAGAAATTATGTTTGTAAAATAATCTGTCTTTATGGTTTTTTTGTAACAAACTTTTTGAAGAGTTACTGGAAATATGTTCTACATAATGTATTAAAATTATGTTTTATTATATGTCTTTATTTATAATGCCACTAGTAGTCGTACACTTTTAATGCACAATGAATTGGGAAGGCAAAGTCTTTAATGAAGAAAAATTACAAATATTTCCCTGGTTAAAGACTAAAACTAAATTCTGTTTACAAAACAGTGTTCAAATTACTGACATCAGGTGCTGTACACATGTCCTTTGCTTGCGCTACTACAGAGATAGAGGTTATATAGAGGAACCCACCCGAGGAAGTTTGGAAGAATTTTTTCTTGCTACATAGTACAAAAATATAATGTGGCAAAATTTGCTATTAATAAAAACAAATATTAACGGTCGAGATCAAAATAATTTTTAATGGAAGTAAACCTTACAAAGCTTGTTCACTCCCGACAAAATGCATTCATTTTCTGCATAAATTTCAGTTTCACCAGCGAACAGAGCTCTTCTGCTCGCAAATGCCCTATACTTCAAGAGCCCGTGGCTGAACCAGTTCAGGACGACGGACACTGAGAAGGAGTCCTTCGCCGTGGAGTCCAACCGAAATGTGACAGTGAACCAAATGCACAAGAATATGACTCTGAAGATCGGTTCAAACGAACAGCTGCGCGTCAAGTGGGTTCACATTCCCTTCAAGGTTTGTATAATATATTATATTATTTGCCTACTTCTTCTCTTGGAACTTCTAAATTCTTTTCAGCCTAAAATCAACGAGAAAACCAAATATAAAATATTTGCACAGCTGTTCGCTGCTATGAACATGTCCAAAGGGATCTGTTGAGTACTACTCTTGAAACTGCAAGTACAGATGGTTGTTTCTATCCTTGACTCGATGAAGAGACGGCGTTAGTTTGACAATGTAAACAAATAAATTTTCTTCCAAGACAATACTGTTAACGTATCGTCTTTCTTTCATCCAAGACACTTAACTTTCTGGGTATGTATTATTAATTTTTAAAATTGGACAACCATGATTGGGCAGAATCAATAGAAGGATTTCAACAAAGATGGAAAATGCGAGTGATAGTGGAATGCTTATAATTCAAGTATCAATACACAGGGTAGGATAAATCATTAATATTTCCAAGTTATATCTCGAATATCATGCCAGGCAGATGTCCACTATCACGGGAAACACATTCCTCCAAGCGGCTATTGAAACACTGCAGCACACAATGTAATATAACAAAGGAAATGGAATGTGTGTGTTTTTTTTCTCGTTGACGCATGATCCGGTGCTGCGGGACTGTTTCAGCCATCTATAGATCTTGCGGTGATCCGGCACCTTGTCTCTACGTTGTAGGCCGAAGTGGCGCCGAAAAATCCTCTTGACACACCCGAGAATCGCGGTTCGACTCCGGTCACCTACCATCGGAATTTTTCAAACTGTTAGTGCATGGCTCATTTCCATACCGAGAAAGGCAATGGGAAACCATGGTATGATCGTCCTCCCTAGTCAATAGACTAAATATGAGGTAGAACGATTTTCACATCTTGTGCATGTCCCCAAACTTTGACTGAACCATCGCCTATATAATTATCAAAGTTGCATGATCAGTAGTGATGAACGTACTTGTTTAAGTTTAGTTTTTCAATAGACTTACGTTTTATGTGGATACAATAATTTGGCTAAATTGAGAGTGTTATTATTTGAAATGAAACTAGGTCCTATAACGGTTAAAAATGTTTCGAAGCACTTAACTAAAAACACTTTTTTTTTTCCTCAAATCTTATCCACGTTTGTAAGAAAAAAAGCAGTCCTATGTTGAAACACACAGAGTAGATACTGCGCAGCTGCTACGCACACTCTACTCCACTTTTACTCTACAGTTATAACCAGCGAAATATTCCTCTCATTATCATCACTGGAGGAAATAGTTTTACTAACATCACGGTAAATTTTATGGTGTATTTGACAACATTCTTAAACTATATGCTTGTCATGTCTTCCGAGAGATCTCGTAACCATATTTTATTGATCTCTAGAAGGAGTCATCGTCACAATCAGATGTTTTCAGTACGTGGCCGGGTATGCTTGATAAAATTCCATCAGCTTTCTTTGTCTCCAAACGACTTTCCCTCTCTCGCTGTTTCCCAGTGTTCGTCTATTTACATTCCCTCAACCGCTTGCTCCACCCATCCCTTCTTTGGTCTTCCTTGCTGCATTTTCCTTTGTACTTCAGTTCCGACATCCTTCTTGTCTACCTCTCACTCCCCGTCATTTTGACGGGACCTCATCCTTGCCTTCTATATGACTCCTGCCAGCACTTGTATCTGCACTTTCTCTTGTACCTTTTCCTTTAGAATTATTTCCCTCCTCGCAAATTTCATTCTCATTGCCTGTATATATTTTTTTCCATCTACTTGCACTACGTGAAGTTTTCAGTTCTAATTGCTCATTAGAATACATTTAATTTGTCTGTTGGTGTCCAATGTGTCGAGTTACCCATTTTAGACCACTGGTCTGAAATAAGTTTGGTTTTGTGATATTAAGGGAGGGAAGTACTTCCTTCTGGTGGTGCTACCGGACAAGACGTTCGGTCTGGCAGACGTACTCGCCGAGATGACGTCTTCAGACTTCAAGCAGATGCTGAATGAGGGCCAGAACTCGGCAGTGAAACTGTACCTGCCCCGCTTCAGGTTCAGTTCCAGCACCAAGCTCTCCCAGACTTTCAACCGGGTGAGGCTGTTGACTTTGTCCCTCTGTTGGTATTCATATAAAGGGAAACCTGATTTTTGCAAGATGAATGCCATGAAGGCTAGACTTCAATATCTTAACGTCAAACCATGCAGTTTACATTCGGCTATGAACAGCGTGTCTTTGCGGGAGGTTGCATTGGCATTTAACTTGCAAATAAGATAATTAGGTTACTCCGGACTGAAAGTATGTAATTTGGCAACCAAAGGCGCTTAGTAAATAAAACAATGCAATTGTGAATGTGGATCATAGCGAAATTGTTTTGAAATACAACTATACAGGAACTCTTCGCGAATATCGGGTATTCTATTCATGTCCCAATTAGAAGCAGCATAAAAAAAGTTAAATAAAAATAAAGTTGTACACAAATCCCAAGACCGTCCAGGTAAAACATTCGGATCGCACACTTGAAAGACTATTCCGTTTTGATTTTAGAAATTTTGCTTGGTATGATGAAGAAACCTACACTTAGGTGAAACTAGTCGCCGTACATTATGTTATATATCCTATGTTCGATATGTTATTGTAAACGTTCACATTCAATAAAAATGAAACCAATTTAATTGGTGCTTTGAAAATGTATCGGCTTTTGACTAACGCTGACCTTAGGAAACTTTTGAGATTGCGTTATAGATATAATGTACTCATATGTATAACATTCTTATATATTTTATTTCCCGTTAATTGTCCAAGGCCAAAGCCCTGCTTGATTGTTCGCTTTTTTTAATGCGTATTCTTCCCAGAGCGTATACACATATATTACCATGTACCTTGTAACTATTGATGTTGCCTCAATAAAATTAATGTGTGAAATTGACACACATATTAACATCGTACTATAAGAGCCATTTCTTGTAGTAATTAATATGACAAAAAAATTGATTTGGATGAAAAACTGAACTGATATCATTTGGCAACTATTTAATTTTTACTCTTTTGAAAAGACTTAAATGCATAAGACTTATTTTCTCACTTCGCTTTAGACGTTACAGCTGGCACACAAGAAAATGTTTCGTCAAATCAAATTCAGTNTAAGACTTATTTTCTCACTTCGCTTTAGACGTTACAGCTGGCACACAAGAAAATGTTTCGTCAAATCAAATTCAGTTGTAAGTAAATGTTTTATCTTTGTTATTTTCAAAATGAAAAAGCAATGTGGGACTATCTGTAATTTGTGTAGGCCTACACTATTCTAAAACCGAATTACGATTTCATTAATTAATAACGTTATCAATAAAAACTACTTTTGAGGGTTTTTTTGTTGTTAAAACAACCCGTTACAGTGACATTCCTAGTGCCTTCAGTACGAAAGTGGATGCAGTTTTTCTCTTTACAAATGTTTTGAATTGCGTGTATATGAATTCAGGCAAATACAAACAAGCCACTAGTTTAAATAAGTAGTGAATAAATAAATCACATTAGTGTGGAGTAAGAACGGAAAACAAGCGCGTGAAAAATAACCACTAGCGCAGAACAGAAAAAAAAATCGCTGTAGTGGTTCCTCTTTGATATTAATGTACTTTGCTGTGTTCCGAGCTTGTAATGACTTCTATGTAATGCGAAATACTTTCTCGTTTGTAATCCTGCAGTAACCACACCGAAATATGTGCTAATGTGTAAGTGAAAATTACTACTTTTATTGTTGAGCTCTCGCTAAAACTCCATTCCAACTGAGTGCTACGGAAACCTTGCAGACACAACAGTTGACACTTAATTTCTTAGTACTTGTTCGAATCACAGGCGGATGGAAGTCCACTATACGGATGATTTCTCATCGTCTTCGTACTATGTGCATTACCGTGCCAGGTAAAACAAACACTTGTCTTCTCTTGTAGTATCACCAAAAAGTATGTTATTGTCAATAATAACCCGAATCGCAAACAATTATTTTAATATATTGATCTACAATGTTACGTGTCCAAGAAATGGTTAGACAGGCAGTTAACCAATGAAGAAAATTACCATGCTGTTTTTCGTTTCCTGTGGTGCAACTAAAAGATAAATTTAGTCCAACAAGCACACTCACAAACACTTCATAACAACTAGCTGCTTTGGACACAGTGGTTATTGGTTAATTGATTAGTCAGGAGGCTGGTGTAAATCTTCTATATGCCTGCAGTAGCTAATGGTGNAAATGGTTAGACAGGCAGTTAACCAATGAAGAAAATTACCATGCTGTTTTTCGTTTCCTGTGGTGCAACTAAAAGAGAAATTTAGTCCAACAAGCACACTCACAAACACTTCATAACAACTAGCTGCTTTGGACACAGTGGTTATTGGTTAATTGATTAGTCAGGAGGCTGGTGTAAATCTTCTATATGCCTGCAGTAGCTAATGGGGTTACTGAAATTGAGGCTTTGTTTCCATCGGTGCTAGTTTCAGACGAATAACAGCGCATAATTGTACTTATTCAGCAGCGTTAAACTAATATATGCATTTGCGTCCTCATATCGAACGTAGTTTTCTTATCGTCAAGAAAGGCATGTCACAGAGCACAAGTGTTTTATTTTACAGTTGGGAGTCACAGATGTTTTCGACCCGAAGAGCGCCGACCTCAGCGGCATCTCCGATGTATCAGCACTGAAGGTGGCAGAGTGTTACCAAAAAGCGACCATAGATATAGACGAAAACGGTGGAGATTCATCCATTTCCTCTGGTACGTCCTTTGATTTTTTGCAGCAATGCTAAAAACCAAACAACGTCGTTTTATTTAAAGAGCATGTTAGAGCTATAAACCGTGAAGTGCCTGTTAACATATTTTTGCGAAGAAAGATGCATGGCTTCGCAGAGTTATTAACAGAAAATTATGACCTATGAAGGGCGTTTTCTGAATCTGCGACAACATTTGTGCACTAGGGACACTCGGTGATCTGAAAACATATTGGTAGCTATGAAACAGAGCATATTTGTAAAATTATAAACTCTTCTGGCCTATATACGCGAATTCATATAAATATCAACAAACCATGAGAAGTTTAATGACATGGTTACTTACACAGAAGATTCACTACATTTCTTGTAGTTAAGGTCTTCATTATTTGAGATTCATGTCTCTGTCACATTTCATGCAAATGGTATTATTAAATTGTTAGCTGTGATTGCTACTCACTCTTCAAGTAACTAAATTTTTTGAGTGGAACTGAAAATTGCTTGCCTTCAGTTTTGCGGTGCCTAGTATTATCCAGCTAACAAAATGCCTATAAGGTTGATGCCAATGTGCTCTAACATCACTGATGCAAGGAACACTTATCGTTGATCCAGTTCCCCAGAAATGCGCACATGTTCTATTGCGCACATTTAGACATTTAAAGTGTAACTTTGGGATAAAATTGGCATTCCATGCAGACGGTTTCAGCTTCTTGCATATCTCTTAACGATGACCCCACTTAAATGATTAATTCCACATATGTCTTGGATGCAAGGATACTTTTGTTTCCGCTAGGGTTGTTTTGTGACCATTTTCAGTAGAGCCACTTACGACCATTCCAACCTGCATCCTACAGATAAGTAATAACAGTCACTCGGGAGTTCCTTGTCCATAAAGACGACCAATAACGATCTTAACCACCAACTAAGTTCTCGGGTAATAATTTAGTTCTATTTGTTTCCCCCCAGATGATGAGATCGACGCCAACGCCTTGCTGCGAGAGTTCCGCGTGGACCATCCGTTCCTCGCGGTGATCGCCAGGGCTGGAGGAGCTCCTCTCTTCATGAGCACGGTCGTTGAACCCACAGTGGCTAGACACTAGTGCAATCAGCGCTTGGCAGTTCACAAACTGCAAACATGTACTGCTGCCTCGTTGTAAAGCTCTACATCTTCAATAAACATAACTCAGGCGATACACTCGTTTAGTAAATCTCTCCCTCACACACTTTCATGTGGAAATTTTTAATTTTAATATTGAACTTAAACATACTTGGTTTAGTTAAAAAGAAAAATTAAGACTGGGATGTTAAGGAAGGAAATTATAACCTGACAGTTTCATCCATTCATGACAGGTAGTATTATTTTTAGGGTTTCTTGTGTCTCTGAATAAAATAAATCCTTACTGACAGCACGTAAATTCTTAGATGATGTAAATGGAAACGGAAAAGTCAAAACTTTAATATTATGAACGAGTTAAATTTCGCTGTTACCATTAAAACTCGCATAGACAGAAATATACAAGTTTTGAACAGATCTAACACTGGGTTAAATCATCAATTGGTGAAAGCAACGATTGAAACAATTGGTTGCTTACGTAATATACACAAAGTCTCCACTAAGATCTTGTAAAACCGTTTCTTTTACACTCTAAATTCTGCTAGTAACTTGAACACATCGTTACAGTTTCCGTAGTAATAGATGCAGAAAATTATAAGCCAATCCTTTCCCATCAGCCTTTGTCGAATTTGAAAAGTAATTCCATTCGGAAAAATACGCAAATGTCATGCACACATTGACTTATCATGGTGTAGAGGCAGGTGGTGCCCAAAATTTACACAACATTTGTAAAGCCTATTCAGATTTTGTCAGCTTCAGCACCATGCAAATATATGATAGATATACGAGAAGTGTGAAGCAAAGTGTCTCCTCTTCAATGGTTGACACATCTATCATGAAAAAAGGAACGTCGAAAGTAAAACGGCAAGATTTAAGTATTAGAATAAATTAGAAGACTGAGCTTGAGGTTTACATGTTATATTACATTACTGGCAAACGATATTGGTGAGCTCAAACGTAAGAGATTTTGTTCTTTATGTACCAAGGAGTGGGCTGATGCTAAAATTTCCAAAACAAAATTTTCTGCTCAAAAAACTGGCCACAGTTTAAAACACACACATTTCAAACACTATGTTAGAAGATGACGGCGAACACGTATATCTCGTGCTTGTAATATGAAAAGAGATGTGAGACTAGAAATATTTTAAAATATTCAAATAGGTTTGGCAGGCTTAAGGGAAAAATTACATGGCACTGCCATCGATTTCTATAGAAACAACCAATAAAATCAAGTGATTGGTGTCGAACGTGCGTTTTCGTGTGTTTGCGTACAGTGTATGCTCCTTTGATTCTACTTTCACTCTTACACCACGAACAGCGCAGACCTCAAATTCTCAAAATCCTTTAGTTTCAGACTTGAGGTCAGAGTAATATATTCTCTCGCAGAAGAATGGGGCCTTCGTGTTGTTCTGGGCGCCGAGCCAAAAAGACCGCGGGGCGATGATGTATTGAAAACCGACGACAGCCATTATCGCTCATGAGCCCTGGAACTTCGAGAAAGGCCACAGACTCCCCCCCTCCACCCCACTATCCCTTTTACGAACCTTTTCCCTTCAGCACCCTCATCTCTTCCGCACCACGGAGTCAAGAGGCTGTAAAAAACACTCTCCATCTTCAATATGTGCACATCACGAGATTAGGAGAACGTAAACGGCGAGTAGCCGAGTTTGTGTTCACCTACAAAAAAAAAGCCGATCCACTATAGCAGTCACGCAGATAGATTAAGGGGCATTACCGGCGACAGTGATTCATCGATAAAAAAACATATCAGCCTTGCTTGTTATGTTACGGTGCGCTGTGTTCTATACGCGTCTCATCGTTTTATTTTATAAATTTTTGGTATTCATTGAATATATAGTGTTCAGGTTAAAATTGTTCGACTTTTGAAGTTTCGTCGCGTGGGCATACACAGGATAGAAAGAAAGCGACAAAGCCTACATTACTGTAGTGGTTTCCGAACCACTTAGTTACCGATCCCGTGTTCGTAAATTGAATAACGCACCTATCATATACTCGTACGTCCTTCGCATACTAGCGCTATGCCTTGTAGTGGACGGTTACAAAAACTTCAAGAAACCGTGAGAATTAGGCTTGTTAAAGATTATGTGACTGTAGTCAGCTAAGCAACATCAAAAATGCACCATATAATAATTACACCATTGAGAAACTACATGTTTCAAAAACGTATCCTGCCACAAAACTACTATTTCAAGATAATTTGATATCAATAAATATTACTTAAAATTTTGCTACTACGAACTTCCTTTTTATTTTTTTCAATATGTTTACAGTATTAGCATAATTAAAGCTTACACGTATGTGTGCAGAATTGTTATTTTTTTATATCGTAAACTGTTAAAAAACAATTTTAAACATAACTTGGAACAGTTTTTTGGTACAGTACGGATGAAGTGACATATATCTAACGAGGCAGGGTGATAAAATTTTTCGAACTTGTTGCAAGGCATGCGAAATGAAATATTCCAGCTCAATTACCGCATAACTATTTTTATCAAACTAAACTATATTTTATTTGAACAAGATTAACGATACTTCATCTGCCATATAGAAAATTGGAGACCAATATCCATAAGGAAATTCAATATAAACACAATAATATTTGCACGTATGCCACTATGTGACTATTATTCGGTATTTAACTTTGTTACCACATTACAAGAAAGCAATTAATAATGCCTGTGTGGAAACCTTAAATCGGCAGAACAGTTCCCAATATAAACTAAATATAATATCCTGGCAGAATTTGATAAAACTTTTTATTTATAAAGAGTGTAGCACGTTTCATTGGAACAAGACTAAACATCAAGTAAAAACTAATTCTCATTAAAATTTACATTAGCTTAGCTAAGTATAAGTGTTGCTAAAAGTTACAGACGCCCAATGCTATTTTTTATGTTTGAAGGAATATTTCTAAGTGACGTGGATATCGCGACTGCCGCAGAAACTAATTTTCTGGTTAAAATAGCGAAGTAAGCTTCGTTTAGACTCGACATTGTTCGTTACCGGAAGCTGAAGTGAATAGGAAATCCGGAGACTTTCCGTATGTTGTGTTTACGGAGCCCGTACAATTACTGTATATTTTCGTAAAAGCGTCCGTATGTATACGGACATTTTTAAGTGTGCATGATTGACAATCCCGTCCTCAGTCAGTCTAGAGAACAAACGAGATAAGTATGGGATTGACAAGTGGCGCAGTGAAGAGGATGAGAAAGCTGGAGCACCTGGAGTAAACTGCACCTAACGAAGTACAGGCATGGCCAGAGTTGGAAAGCGTTTTAGGGCGCCATTCTCATTCGCTTTTACGTGAGCATCACTAGCCGGGTGTGGCGAAGCTGACGATATTGTGATAAGGAGGTGACCACTACACTTCGTGCCATGGCAATTTCCACCCCTCCTATTATTTACTCGACGTAAATCGCCTGCAGACAAGCAAGAAATAGAATAAGTGTTGCACCCCTGCTAACGGGTGGTCTTTTTCCAAGTATCCAGGTGCTAACAATTTAATTTTCTGGCCGAGCCTAGCACAGCTGTATCTGCAAATTTTTCTTTCGAGGACATCGGAATCCCTTATTCTTCTAGTACTACGAAACCAACAAAATAAAACGAAAATATCGTGGGCTTCGCTTTATTTATCGCATGTATAGGAGTTGCTAAACACAGAAGAGAAAATTACAATTTTAATACTTTTTTAATGGGTAGTCTTTTATATATGGCGCACCCGAACCACTCCGTGGTCACGCCTTGCAAGGCAGTGCTCGTTCTGTAATCGAATAGGAAATCAGTATAAAAGGACGCTGGTCTTTAATCCTAGAGCCAACCCAGGATATAATTCTGTAAACCTTAAGATATCAGTGGGCCATGACCGTGGGAAAGAAAAAACTTTTCTAAAAAGAAAATAAAGGGAGTAGTGTGCTACGTGTCGTTCTGACACGTTACATGTGACAACGTTACAGACACATATGTCCTGAGACATTCTTATAACATTAAAAGAACATTATTTAACAATATTATAACATATTTTCAAATTTATTTAACATTATTATAGGAAATTATTACTAAACATGATTAAACGATTATATCAACATGATTTAACACTATTATAAAAACATGTTTTAACATTCTTATAACATTAAAAGAACATTATTTAACAATATTATAACATTTTAACAAAATTATTTAACATTATTATAGGAAATTATTACTAAACATGATTATACCATTATAACAACATGATTTAACACTATTAATATTTTGACAATACCGTAATAATTATAACTGTAAATATTTTATCGAGGTAAAATTTTTCAAGTTTCATTCTTCCCAACATTCTCATTGCGTTCGGCTTGCCAGTCCTGATCTTAGCGCAACGTATCAGTTGTAGACTTTGTTATTGCCTGCTACCACGTGACTCAGGAACAAACTGCAAGTGAACTGGGACCATGTAGAAACACCGCACGCTGCAGACTTAGTTAAAAATATCGATACGATCATTTTATCTTCAAAATTCAATATATCGAGAACTTTTTGTTCCATTAGGATTACCCTACCCCTGAATTTTTATATGTTCACGGAAACATATTCGATATTATACCTTACACATATTTCCGCCTGTCAGTACATCTTTGAAACGCTGGAAAACTGGAAGTACTCTAAAAACCTTACTCCGATAAAGCATTAAAAACAATAAAAAAAATGTCAGACAACCGATAGGTATGCCAGAGTTAAACGGATTGGCAGCAATTCTGGTAAACTTAAATTTTAGTTTGAATATTAATTATACACAGAATGATACCATTTATAGTATGTTGATTTATTTCAGCATTGTTATTTGCGGGTTTCAGTTCATAAGCCTTTCTTCCAGTGGTTTATACATCCAATTCAGGAAATTACGTTTATTATAAATATATTTTTCTAAAAGGCGAATGTTTCAGTAGCAACTGAAGAAACGTTGGCACTATATTTATTTATTATTACTGTATTACGGATATGGCCAAATTTACAAAGACTTAGCTACTGGAATTTCACATGTTCTCTCCAATAAGTTCGCCTGTCGTTTTTTGGATTCTTCTTGCGCCAGCTCACACGCCTACATATGCAAAATAATAAAACAATGTAGGGCTTTCGAGTGGGGAGTAGTAATATTCAGCTCACAGATCGTTTACATTTCTTTTGTGTTTATATGTTTGTGATGGCAAAGATGTCACTGGTTAACCGGCGAGAAAAAAAAAGGGGGCGGTTGTTACGCACATCCCTTGCTGTTTTCGTAGACGTGAGGTTGGTCATCAGGCGTGGCCTAGGGACGGTTAGAATTGGGGAGGGGGGATGACGTGGTCGTAGCAAGCAGATGGCGCTTGGAGCGCGCACAAAAAGCATGTGTTGCGAGATACGTCCAGGGATTCGAGGGCAGGAGGGTTGTGGGGTGAAAAGAGAAGGACCACGTGTTGCAAGGACATACACGTCCCTGACGAGACGACAGATGTACTGTGCCACAGACTGCTCGCGAAAGAGAAATTAAAACCGCCGGGCACCGACAGTAAAGGAGCGCGATACGGCGGACTTTTTAATTTCTCCTCCTCCATAAACCAGGAAAGTGGCTCCAGCCGGGTGGCGAGAATGTTGGCGGCAAACGAGCCGGGTGTCGGCCGATAAAAAGGCACCCGCCGGGCGGCGGTGTTACTCCTGCCAGTTAGTAGCGTTGCGTTGGTAAGATTCTCACGGGAGGGAGTTGCACGAGAGGACAATACGAGTCGTGTGGTCTGTTGTATTTCTAGCGATATGTGTAGCAATAAAAAATTACGATGTTCTTCCACACTCGGACATTTTGCACAGATGTAAGAGAGTAAAAGTGACGACAGCGCCAAGAGCATCAATTACTCCATCGCTTACACACTACTTATTTTCAGGTGATAATGTATAGGCTGATTGCGTTTCATTTTCAATAAATCAGAGTTAGAGACTTTAGTTTATATTTTTATAGTCTATTTTTTACTGTGATTCTTTCAGAAAACAGACGACGTGGAAAAGTTTTACGCTTTTTTTCAAATTTGTCACGAAACATCTACGCGTGTTATTGAATGATGTGCAAGGAACACCATACATTTTTTTTTTATGGAAACATGTCATTGCAAAGCTACGGTCATTGCCATAAAAATAGCTGCACCCAGATCTAATTAATCAGAAGAGCAGAAGTTCGTACATGGAATCATCGCAGGTAGATTTGCAACTGATATATGGTTGGCAATTAGCTGCGTATAATTACAAGGGTTGTAAACTTCGCTACATCTATGCTTCGGAGAATGGTCGTAGGACGAATTTGTGCTGAGTATAATCACCGTGCATGACAAGTGAACGTCAGTAGGTAGATAGCATGCGTTGACGATTTATTAAACTCAGGTATGAAAACAACAGAGTTCCACTAAGGGCGAAATGTATAAGATTACAGGCGGCAAGGTGTTCGTTCCGTCTAATTTCCTGTCACTTGGACCACTGAGACAAAAGTAGGCGACGGTGTTTGGAGCAATAAGAACATGGGAAACATATACGTTTATGAAAGGCTCTGGGAGACCCAGAATGACCACAAGAGGAGATGACCGTTCCATAGTCCAGCATTGAAATTAAAGTTAACAGTACAGTCCAGCATTGAAACTGAAGTTAACAGTACAGTCCAGCATTGAAACTCAAGTTAACAGTACTTATTCCACTATCCAGAGACATACAGTTACGTAATTAAAGACCCATGTTTCCACGCGCACTATTGCGAAGTAAAGTGAAGAAGACTTGCATGCTCGATGTCCTTTAAGTCTTCTTTGGTTGACACCCGACAACAATCACATCACTGGAATTCTGTTGGAATTGAGTGTTATGACTCTGCATCGTCTCATGCGATGAATACCGGTTTTGTCTAGAAACACATAACAACCGTATTGAAGTTTTGAGGATAGGACAACACACACACCTGGTTTCTATTGTTGGTAGAAACGAAGCTAGAACTAGTAACGGCGTGGTATGGGACAGCTAACTCCAATTATTCTCGACTTTATTTGAAAGTTTTCATGGGAACGCTGATGGCACAGCTGTGTTTTCAGGAGATTCTACGAACTCGTGTCCTTCCCTAAATGTCGCGGCTACGACGCGCACCTTTCCAAAAGGATAATGCTCACATCACTGGTTTCCAAAGCCTGCCTTCGCGCTGCCGACGTCTATTCTTGACCAACTTGGTCTCCAGACTGGTCGCCTATAGAACATGCATGGGGCCAGATGGGACGGCAGTTGCTGCCTTCAGTGGGCCTGCAACTTGTAGAGAGGCAGTTGAAACTACGGAACATCTTCCACAAGATAGCGTTAGTTGCATCTATGACTCCAAACCTGATCCTTTCAAGGCACCTATCCACAGTAGCGGTGGCACAACCATTTACAAATATAACTTTTCAACTGTGAACTTTCTCCCGAATAAACTGCTTATTCGACTTGATGGTTTATAATGTTATTTGTGTAATTATTATAATTCCGTATGTTGTTTTCTTTCGTTTTCTATATTCCTTCCGGGTGAGGCAATTTTTTATTAAAACGAGTACATATTCACACACACGCGTGTGGACGATTAATTTTGAATCCAATTTATATTGGGAAAGTACGGATCAGTTTTGCCAGAGCAGCCACGTAAACCTCGAATGGAGTGTTGTTTTTTTTTTAACTTGGCGAGGTCATTCCGGAAGATATGCTGTGATTGGAGGGGGGGTGGCAGGAAGAATAACAGAGGGAGGGGAAGAGTAAGGCATGCCGGGTAATCATGCGATGATCCTCGAAGACGTGGCACCGGCGCGCCGGCGACGCAGCATCATCGGTACGCGTCTGGAGCCCCCCGAATATCGACTTCCATCCCTCCTTCCAGCCTCTATGGAGAGTGCACCCTCCCCTTGATGGATGAGGAAACGCATTAGGTGCACGTCTGTGAGGAGGGGGTGGGAGGGGGAGGTGAGGGGATTATCGGATGTGCCCTGGCGCGCTGAGCTGCTACCGGAGCCAAGAGTGCGCGCTGCGACCTATCAGCGGGGAGCTACGTGCCCCGCTGATGGATGTGGTTCTCGCGCCTGTGATCGGTGACATTACAGGCGTTCGCGACGTCGCACTGCCTACCTCCCACGACTCCCGGAGGAGGATGGAGATGTTATTGAAATCACCTTCTTTCAGCACTAATGTGGTGTATGAGTCAAAGGATATCTTCCTTCAGTTTCCCGTTTAAATACCAAGACCTATTTAACCTTCTAATCCTGAGATCACAATAGCACGTCAAACGCTGCTCGACAACACCACCACGCGTTACAAACTCGAGTTTTACTGCATCGCGAGAGACACCATAACAATATTTCATGTTAATACTAGGCTACCTGTCCACAGCTTCGTCCACGTGTACTGCACGAAGCAATTACTAATTTTTTTAACCGAAGGATAACTTTCTACTTCACAGGTAGTAGGGTTTCAACTGTGCTAGGTGAGCTCACTCTGCGGCAGTCCGCATACAGCTGCCCATATGAGAGGTTGTCCTCCCACAAGTCTCACACGTCCTTTTTTGGGAGTGCGAAAGAAGGCCAGCCATTAAGGGTGAGAGGTTTGACGAACCAGAAGTTATTAGCATTTCGTCAGACAGTTCTAATCCTTCAACTTAAATACCTGATTTATTTGAGAGGCGAGCATCTCAAGTTTTGCCTGTGGCTGGACCGTCTTAAATTCACAAGGCTACTTGGGTGGAATGGGGCGTATGCGCGCTGTGAAACCTTATTCCCCCGATGACTGTGGCACCGATTAAAATTCTTGCCGAGCTTTCACTCGGAGCTCGGTGCCGCTGTGGCGTTTAGTCGGCAATATTAATGGAGTTCCAACCTCGAGAAGAAACTTGTGTGCTGATGGGTTGCTGATTAGCTCTTCAGGGCTCTATGGCAATTTTTAACTATCTCATGATTCATTTTCAAACTACTGAGTAAAGATTGTATAAATCAAATTTTGTCTCCTGAAAATTTCGAGTTGTGATGCTGCTGGAGTGGCCTATATTAAAGTTGTTAAATATTATCGTTGTGAATAAAATCTCGGGTAAACAAAAGGCTTCACCATTGTTATAACATGTGATTTCGACAGTTCTCTACGTCATTCGCAAGTTTATAGTTCTTACAGGTCTATTTTAAAGAAACCAATTAAGTTTGTTAACAGAAAATAATTCTGTCGTGATAATTTCTATTTGTGAATCGCGTCGAGCCTGCGATTTTTGTAGCACTGGCGTCACAGATGTCTCACTGCTGATTGGCTGGCAAATCATTTTCTTCGCGTTTGTCTTGCTACTGTGATTTCAACATAACACATTATCCAGAGTACACTCATTTATTTGCCGTGCGCTGCGGAATACATCAAACCATGATTGGTATCGTTTACAGCCCGAATATAGCATCATTACATAAGCTATTTCGTCAGCAATGCAACTGGCAGCTGCCCCAGTAGCAACTGTTTGTTAGCCAAACGTTGGCTGCCAACTGAAATATGACGGTCTATCTACATTATTGGGCCAATGAAAATGTATGGTTTTCTGCAAGCTTTCCTTAATTTTCTTTCTTTTAAACATATGCCGTATCAACCAAAAAACAAAAGTGCTGGTTGTTGGGTTTACGTTAATTAATCGCGTGCATATTACAGATCGCCAATCTAATAGGACAAAAAACCAAACACTAACTAACGTTGTTATTACATTGGTTATTCGTAATATTTTGATCATTTGCAAAATAATATTCTTCGCTCTTTCAGAAAGGCATCCACACATTTATTTATCCACAGTTAGCAATGTTTTGCAAATATGTGTTATTGCTTACATAATGCCAACTAATAAACAACGTTCTGCCAACGTTAGTTACCAGTATTNGCTGCCAACTGAAATATGACGGTCTATCTACATTATTGGGCCAATGAAAATGTATGGTTTTCTGCAAGCTTTCCTAAATTTTCTTTCTTTTAAACATATGCCGTATCAACCAAAAAACAAAAGTGCTGGTTGTTGGGTTTACGTTAATTAATCGCGTGTATATTACAGATCGCCAATCTAATATGACAAAAAACCAAACACTAACTAACGTTGTTATTACATTGGTTATTCGTAGTATTTTGATCATTTGCAAAATAATATTCTTCGCTCTTTCAGAAAGGCATCCACACATTTATTTATCCACAGTTAGCAATGTTTTGCAAATATGTGTTATTGCTTACATAATGCCAACTAATAAACAACGTTATGCCAACGTTAGTTACCAGTGTTTTAAATAAGTTTTACCCAATGACTAAAAAAATTTAAAAAATGCATTAAATCTTTCATTACTCATCACATACCACTGTACATAATGAACTGAATATATCATTGGTAGAAAACGGAGTCGATATGTACTCCAAAATAGTTTACAGGTAGAATCTTACAAATTTTTCCTTACTTATCGTAACAGCAGTAGGGCCCAAAACACGTGTTATTATAGCGGAAATGGCGGTATGCATGAAGGAATGGAGGATATCGACGAATAGAGAACCAATGCAAACGTGCATGTTCAACAACGGNTCAAGGAATAATAAAACGAGATTGTTTTTTGAACTCCAATCGCCCTGTGTTTACTTCAGTAGGAAATTGTACCTTCAGAGAACAGTGTGAATCACCTTCCTCCAAAACCACAGCTCGGGGTGATCTCAATATCATTGGTAGAAAACGGAGTCGATATGTACTCCAAAATAGTTTACAGGTAGAATCTTACAAATTTTTCCTTACTTATCGTAACAGCAGTAGGGCCCAAAACACGTGTTATTATAGCGAAAATGGCGGTATGCATGAAGGAATGGAGGATATCGACGAATAGAGAACCAATGCAAACGTGCATGTTCAACAACGGTATGTAAATTATAAAAAAGTTTTAAATTCAAAATATTTAAATAGTTTAATATATTATTTATAATAGTATTGTAATTTATTTATGATAATTCATGTCTTGATAATCTTAGCCTAGTATTAAGTATACCTATAAACGCAAGGTTGGTTATGTGTATATTATTTAAAATATTCAGGGAAGTTTTTTTTTTTTTTCATTGTGAACAACTGTTCCATAATTTCGACATAAATGTTGGTTATACAATGTTAGCTCAACATACAAAATTAACGCCAATTACCGACTGTATGTCTACCAACGTGCTGCCGAAAATCAGCCAACCATGACCATAAAAATCTGCTTAAAACTAAATAATATGTTTTAAAATCCTTACTGGTAAGCAATCATGAACAATTATTGATAACTTTTTCATCCCATAAATAATATTGAGTATTTTTTGGAAATATGTTAATTTCATAATATTGGCCAAACCGGCCAATAAGCTAGTGAAAAAAATACTAATTACGAACTGTTTGGTTTCCAACATTATCCCAACATAAGACCTACAAAACATATTTCAAAGAAAAATGTTCAGTTATGTGAAAAACATTTGTACTTCGTTAACTACAGGAAAGGGTACTGTTTAAATTAAGAATACCTATTCCCTAATATTACCTTAAAAATTTGGTTATACGGTATTGGCCCAATATGATAATATTTACTAATTACCAAATGTATTTCTACCAACAAGTTGCCAAAAATCAGCCAACCATGACGGTAAAAATATATTTTTAATACAATTGGTTTATGTATTTAAAAAAATTAAATTGTTCAAGCAAACATGAAAAATTATGTTTCTTTCTCATCCCAAACTTTATATGGAGCATTGTTTTAATTATGTTAGTTATACAACGTTGGCTCAAATAATGAAAAGCANCTAATGAAAAAGGCACGAACATAAACCATTTGGTTCCCAAAATTGTTGCAACATATAACCAAATAAACATATCTCATAGAAAAATGGCANATAATGAAAAGCACGAACATAAACCATTTGGTTCCCAAAATTGTTGCAACATATAACCAAATAAACATATCTCATAGAAAAATGGCAAGTATCGTGAACAACTTTTGCATCTCATACAATACAGGAAACATGAGTTGTTTTCATTAAGAATAACTATTCCCTTACTTCGACATTAAAGTGCTGGTTGTACAATTTTGGCCCAACATAAAAAGTAATACCAGTTACCAACTCTATATCTACGATCTTATTGCCAACATACAGCGCACCTTGACCATAAAATTCAATTTGAAACAAAAAAAATGTATTAAAAAAACCAAATGTAAAACATACATTAAAAGTTTTTTTCTTCATTCCAAAAATACTATTGAGCATTGTCGGAAATATGTAAGTTACACAATGTTGGTCCGACTAAAAAAAGTATCAACCACCAACTGTTTGGTTTCAAACAAGGTCCCAACCTAAAACCTACTATACATATTTCAAAGAAAAATGGCCCTATATAGTGAAAAACATTTGCATCTAAAATGCAGGAAAGAGACATTGTTTTAATTAAGAATATCTATTCGCTTACTTTGCCATAAAATGTTGGTTTTAGAACGTTGACCCAACGTGAAAATACATGCCACATTATGTCTACCAACTTGTTGCCAACATTTGGCCAACCATTTTTAAGTTTTTAAAAAATTCTCTTGCGACGTNTTTCTCTTGTGACGTGTCCTAACATTTTATGACATAGTGAGATGTTAATGTATGTTTTTCTCAGGTATCACATTACATTTTTCCAGTAAACATTTTTGGTTGGCATATTACGTTGGGCCAACATTGTATTTATGTATATTTTCTAAGGAAATATATTGCCAACCTTTCCAACCAAATGCCAACCGTTGGGTCTACGTATGTTGCTACTTAGGTGCTAACACGTAAAAATTTACAAGCTTCTGCCTGTGCAATAGAGCAACAGAAACATTCCATGTAAGATCCAGTGTGTAAGTATCTATGTTACATTTCTGACCAAAATCGTCTCCTATTGCTACAGTATAAATCTAAATTAATGTGATTGATTTTGAGTGTTTTACACGGTTAGGTGAGAGATAAGGCACGTNTATATATATATATTTCCCCTTTAAACGGACGTAAGAGTTTTTTCATTAATACTATTAATAATTTTATAGGAAATTCTATTTAGAGATGTTTATGAAACAACTCTATACATATGTATATATAGCTTTTCTTTAAACTGTTTGCAAGACGTGTCTCTTGGAAGAAAGCAAATTGATACATATTTGTATTAACTGTGGAATATTTTGTTAAAATATAACCTAAATTTTTTTTTGTTAATTCTATCTTTTATTTTTACCTTTGTTTCACACTCTTACATTGCAGCCTTTATGATCATTACTTNGTATATATATATATATATATATATATATATATATATATATATTTCCCCTTTAAACGGACGTAAGAGTTTTTTCATTAATACTATTAATAAAATAATTTTATAGGAAATTCTATTTAGAGATGTTTATGAAACAACTCTATACATATGTATATTTATGTATATATAGCTTTTCTTTAAACTGTTTGCAAGACGTGTCTCTTGGAAGAAAGCAAATTGATACATATTTGTATTCACTGTGGAATATTTTGTTAAAATATAACCTAAACTTTTTTTTGTTAATTCTATCTTTTATTTTTACCTTTGTTTCACACTCTTACATTGCAGCCTTTATGATCATTACTTTATGTGACGAGAACTCTTTTAATTTTGTCACACTTGTGTGATGATGGTTTTATTTTAAAATCCATTTTGTTTAATTTTTATGATACGGTTATTCACTTTTTTCTCATTTATAATAATGTTGGACGATAACGGTAGAAACTTTGGAATATGTTAAGTAAATTTGTCCTCTACTATAATTTTTCATGTCGCTGTATACACCTCCCCCCCCCCCCTTNNNTTGCCCTCCATTCATCACCCCCTTGCCAACCAAGCATCTTCCCTACAAATAAGTTTTCATGAATTTAATCACTAAGCCAATATAATTAGGTTGGACCTTTTTGTCTCAGAGGAGAACGTAACTCTTCAAAACAATGTAAGAAATAATAAATGGCATCTTGGGCCCATATCCGAGTGACTAATAGCAACCAATTTAGATGACGTCGATATTTAACTAGGATACATTGGATACCGTTTCCCAAAATAGCATAATGTTTAAGGATGAACAATTACAAAGTGCAGATGTGAGAGAAGCGAGATTACAAGGAGAAAACCCGAAGGTCATCGACAAATTCCGTGCGAGAAAACAACACTGATGTCCGCCGTTGTTTGAACTCGGGCCGTCGCCGTGTGAAGACGGCGTTTGTCAAGGGGCATGCCGTTCAGCTGAGTCGTATATGTTTGTTTACTAAGCCAGGGGCGGAACACAATTCGTTGACGTATTCTGTGTTTCATGAAGGAAACGAACGCCTCTGTGGGCTTTTCGCGAGTTCCACAGATAATTTTGTTCTTCGTGACAAGAGGAGATAAGATTATCGTTACAGGATTCAATGCTGATTATCGGATCACTCGTCCGTCAAGTTCTTGCTAATTGCGATTTTGTACTACTTACAGTGAAACGCAAATAAAATTATTAACCTATGCATATACCAAACCGGCTATATATATATATATATATGTGTGTGTGTACTGTCGTGCGCCCGCAGAAAAACTAAATGGACCGAACGATGAATGTTTCTGCGATCGTTATAAAATGTCAGTCGACATCTCTAGAAACATGACCCGCGCCGCGTTTGGCAGACATTCATAAGGTTTTTACAAAAGGCCAGTTTTTTTTTAGTTTTCGAATGTATTTAATACTTTCCTGACGTGATATCGACAAGAAATTTATACAAATAGCACATCATTTAAAAAAAAACAATCATTGTGTTTCTTGGCGAAAATTTGGGGATTTTAACTTTAAGTCTTGATCTGTAAAAATTTCAAATTTTTATAAAAACTTAATGTACGGTTTCAGCTAAAGTGTATGCAAAAGTGGCATATTGCTATTTCTTTGGAACTCGATACTCTTTGTCCGTCTGCGGTAAGCGTTTAACGTCAAACGAGTTTGACTCGTGAATTGTATTTGAAATAATTAAAATTAAAATACAAGGTATCCACACCATAAAAATACAATAAGTTTTCGTAATAACATTCCAGTAACGTGAAAAATGGTTGTTATCTGGATACTATAATTTTGTTAATTTACAATAAAAAAAATGTTATTAATTAAATTTCCAAAATTTATGTTAAATTAGTTTTCTATGGATATTAATTTCTTTCATTGGCATGTTTTTATAAAATTATATTTCATATCACTACGTATAAAGAATGTAATATGCAAACATTTCAGAAGAAAACTTTTCGATGTCTTGAACGCTTTCCAACGACCGAGCCGGTATGAAATTGCTGCGGCAACCAAACGCCAAGACGCAGAGTTAGGTTATAACCACGAGTGGTACGGAAACTCAAGTACTCGAGCTACACGGACTATGAAAGGCGAACGTGGCGGTAGGCTGTGTCGTCACAGAAGTCGACGGAAATCTGTTTACCTCCGTTCTCCGTTCGCTGCCACTTTCACGAGATACGAGCCACGGCAACTACCCTTCAGCCGGTGGCGCCTTTCGCCTCGAGCCTCGCCCCCAAGAGCAGGGAAAGCAAACTTGGGGGAGAGAACTTGCCTCTGTGGAGTTGGTCAATTAATTGAACCCGCTCGCTTGGAGCTCTACCTGACCTCCGAACCCTTCAGCACGACAAGGCGGCTGTGGTAGCCCTCGCCGCCAAAGGTCAGCTACGGTCGAGGACGAAACAGAGTCTCCATCGGCCCGGGGCTCGGCTCCACACGACACCGCGCTGTCGAACACTTCCGCATCTTCACGGACATTTTCTACGGAATGTCCGTGACGACATAAAACCAAACTGAGCTCAGTTTCGTACCAAATACGAAACCTTCCGATTCGGGCGCGAACAATGCTGAAGCTAAACAAAGCGTTCTTTGCCGAAGTAAGTAGAAAATAATCATTGTGTGGTGGTAAAGATATTAACGGAATTTAAGCCAATCATTTCAAATACATATAGTAGCACGAACAGCTTGCGACAGTTAGGAACACTACTTACACTAGAACATAACAAATATAATATTTTAACTCACTGCTCTTCTCTCAAATTCTAGTACCAGTGTGGTAAAAGATGTGCCTTATTAATATATTGACCAGTGTTCAAATCCAGCACCAAAAAAAAAAAAAAAGAAACTGAAAAATTCTTTACATTTGTTGTTATGCACAGGTCAACGTCCGTGTGAAGAAAATTAAAATATATATTTATTTTGGTATTCTCTCTTTATAAGCTGGAAATATACAATAACCTTGTAAACAATGTATAAACGTAAAATTATTTGAAATTTACAAAAATTCTGTTGAAAAAAAAAAACCTAATTTACATCATTTTACAACAATGTCTGTATAAAAATTTACATGTTCTTTTACTCAATTCTACGGAAACGTTTGATAACGGTGCAGCCTTTCGAAACTCGAAACTCACTGTATCGGCTCACTCCGGCCCCACAGCAAAAACAATGGACAACTTTCAGATGAAGATATTGCAGTGATCTCTATTGGATGGAAGTGCGTGTGTATTCTCTCCAACTTAAACTGTGCTTGTATTATGTGTGTGTATATATATATATATATATACATATATATATTTGTATGTGTGTGTGTAATTTATTTAAGACATTTACAGTCTGCGCACGCGTATAGCTCCAAATTGTTTTATTATGATCGTATGGTTTAACTGTGTCCATTGCCGACCATGTGACTATATAAAATTAAAATCGCACTATCACAGAAATTAGCAACACAAAAAACGAAAAAAAAAATCCTATCACAATATACAACAAACACCACAGACAGATATTAAGAAAAAGGTAAAAAACTGTTTCCTCTTCAATAAAAAAACACACACACACATATATATATCTTTTTATTGACAAGGAAAAAACTTTCCTTATGTATAGGGCCTTTATATAAGCTTTCCATATATAAATATATATAAAATTAAAACGACAAAAAGACAGACGAACAATACTTTTTTACAAAACCGGATAGACAACAAAAGCAAACCAAAATAAACAACAACACGATGGCAAAAAGCGAAAACATGACACATTTGAACAAACAGTGCGCAAAACAATACTAGTGGACACAACTGAACAATAAAAAAACACACAAAAATAGGACAAAAACCTCAATGAAACACAAGTGAGGGGAAAGTATTACTCTCAGATAATTGTTTTCTATTGACAAGCAGACGACGCCGCTAACAACGAGGTCTTGAACGTCAGTGAGAAGGAATTGAAGAGAAAATGGAGCAGTGGCAGATTTCTGGGGTGGGAGAAACGGAAGTACCCCGAGAAAACTTCGACTGTGAAATGGCATGTCCACCACGTCCCCCCTAAAAGCGAAAATATGATTAACCCCGCTGGGGATAGAACCATTTTCACCTTGCTGGGAGGAGAACCTTCTACAACTCTGACTCAATTAACCTGAGAGGTAATGCGAACAGAATCCCTCGCTACCCATCGAAGAGTAGAACTTAATACTCACTGGAGTAGCAGCTATTGAACAGTTAGCTTGGACTCGGAGCNAAAAAGCGAAAATATGATTAACCCCGCTGGGGATAGAACCATTTTCACCTTGCTGGGAGGAGAACCTTCTACAACTCTGACTCAATTAACCTGAGAGGTAATGCGAACAGAATTCCTCGCTACCCATCGAAGAGTAGAACTTAATACTCACTGGAGTAGCAGCTATTGAACAGTTAGCTTGGACTCGGAGCTCAAGTATGCACTGGAGTTTACCGTGCATAAAGTTTAACTCTCGAATTGTTCCTGTGTACATTACATTCCGCATTCCCCTCTTCACTCCAGCGGCTGTTTTGTGTACCTGTCTGGCTGTGGATCTACTATTGGCTCTGAATCTTCGTGTAACGAAAATCGTGGTCCTTTATAAATACTAAGACAACTGTGTTCGTGTTACACTCCTAGCCAGGAGTTTCTAGGCAATGCGCATGGCTTGTTAATTTTTCTGAAACCAACATTGTCTAACTGGCGTTAGTGTTATTACACTTGACATCGCCCACACTAAGAACTAAATTTTTCTACACCTACTTTTCTATCAGTTTCTTTATTTCAGTCAGCTTTACGGATGAAAATAAAAATACAAAGCTATCACTCTAGAAACTCTACTGCCAAAATGTGTAAGTGTATAACTAAAAACGCAAGTCAGACCGAAAAAATAATAATTTAGATAGTAAATGATAGTTTTGGAATGTTATTATTCAATAAACATGAACAAAAATATTAATTTTTTTCTGTTGCAGACAAAGGACACGCGGTAGCGTAATATATTTCCAGAAATTATAAATATATATATATATATATATAAGAAGTTGCATCCTATCTCAGCATAACAGCCCAGTAAAGCCGAATCAAGAATGTGAATAATTGAAATATAGGCTGCTGTGATTGGAAATCACCCACATATTTTGCCTGGGGTAATGGAATATGTAAAAAATCGAAAGTCGTCTGAGGCAAAGTGAAATTCTGCCTTCGAAACAATAAGGGTCCCGTTATTCCAGGCGAACATTTTTGTACGCCAATGGCGTTGTATCGACTGGTGTTATATCGTTGGTTTTATAGATTCATAAACTTACAGGAATTTCTATTCGCGCTGACGAGAACTAAGTATCACCGTAGCTTGAGCTACGTTATTATGAAAATATCTCTTTTATTGAAACTAACAGAGATGTATTTTAAGTGTTTCCATTGCTTTAATTCCGACCTCACAAGAAAATTCCATCACATGTACAATAACATTCGGGACAAAATCGAAGATGTTTCATTGACACGTTGTCAAGTTGATATTCCAATTGATGGCAGCCCGCCAATGGCGCGCGTTGTGGAGTGCAGAAAACAGTAAACGCAATATCGCAAAAATTTTATGCCATATTTTTTAATTTTCTAAACATATTTTTTTAATATGTGTAGGCTGTTTGTTAAATGTATTTATTCCCTGGGAAGGCGCAATGAGAACAAGTAGTTGCCAATATAACTAATAAGTTTGCATTTTTCTATACGGGTATTTTCTTTTTTTTTATTTGAATTTGCCCTATTTAAGAGCGCTTGGAACCATTTTGGTTGAGTTTTCTTGCTGCCCAATATTCCTTCATGAGTTGTGACTGTCTTTGTTTTCTTTCCTCCGTGAAGGTGTAGTTGTTTTTCCTTCTGATTTTGGGTTCAAATTTTGCAGTGTCGACCAATCTTCTGAAGGTTTCACGGTCTCTCTTGTTTTCTATACGGGTATGTAAATAATTTTGATAAGTTACTCAAATACTCACATTGTAACGTCATTCGTATTAAAACATTTCCAAGGAGAACAATTTTTGTGCCAGATTTGAAAGTCATCGGTCGTTTATTTGATGAAATATCGTGAAAGCTATAACAGAAATGTTTCGAAGCCGTGTTATACAAAATTGCGTGCGATTGAATTCATTGTTTAGTAAAAAAACGTGAGTACAATAGGTAATTCAGCATATCAAGATTGAATTAAATTAATCAAATGGTAAGAAAGAAAATATCCCACTGGAAATAGCACACTTATTTACTAAAATTTAGAGTGGTCTTCCATAGTGCTATTTGCTTGAAAATAGTGGTATGGTTTAGAAAAAAGTTTGAGGTGATATATTTTAACAAGGCACACTCAAGGAAACATACATTAGTGTATTTTCTGAACGCAATAATAACTGCGGGCGTTCCAAGTTGAATTGAAATATTTTTTAAAGGTCGATATAAATAATGTTCAGTTCAAATTGCGACGGGGAATACTTTGGATAAAAAGCTTCTCACCTCCTTGAAACTACTTAATTCATTATGTCTTTTATAGTTCTGTTCTTAGCACGGTATTATTTTGGAATTCATTTCGATACGTAGTTTGTGAAATATATTATTAAATTGCAAAACTTATTAATGTCTTACCAAATACGAACAACAAACAATCGAATAAGCAACTACGCTCGCAGCAAGTACCATCGGCTTTCAGAGATTAGGTGCAGTTTACTATATTGTTCTTCGGTAGATATCAAATGATAAACTAAAAATCAAACGCTTATAATTTTATGGCCGCTATTTTGAGAAAAAGAAATCGGTGTACTAAAATCAGATTTAGAATAAATCGGTAGAGTGGTTCCCCAGACATGATGTAATATATTACATTTTTCAAGTTTTACTATCGCTTAAAATGCCTGTACAGTGAGGATATAATTTTCTGATTTTAATGTTAACAGCGTAGACTGCTAACAAATCAATTTCGTTGTTAATTGGTTGTATGGTCTTTGAGGTATAGCAGAGCACCCATTTATTTAATATGGCCTTCATTTTGAAAATAAGCACCCACCATGGTTGAAAACTAAAAAATTTGGGTGCATTCCCTACGAAAATTTAGTGTACAAAGTTGGATGTAAACCAGTGAAAGTATTACAAACTTGTAGTCTCTCGACCTTCATTGATGATCATTTGATGCATCATGTGACTACATTTAAGTCTGAGGAACGTAATAGGTAATTCAAATAAAAATTCACCAAATTACTAACATATAAAAAGGGGGGAAAAATGAAAACAAAGAAATTGTTTAAGAAAGTAAAAAGGTGCTTAGATGACGCCTTTTTAGTGATCATTACACATGTTTCGTACGGACACAATTAGTACTACTACTGTGCCAAAACGGGTTTCGGGGATCTCGCCCAATTGTTTCACGTTTCGCGGAATGTCCACCCTAACAAAGCATGTTCATGCGAATTCTAACTCGGCGTTAACGCGCTTTTAACACATACATAGACACATACATATATGCTTACATACTAATACAAACACACTGGTTGCATATGCATACGTGCATATATTAATGGGCATACATGCATTCATACATACTCACACATACATGCAGGCATATATGAATGCATACACACATATACGAGAAAATACATAAATGCACATACATTAATCAATACATACCTACATACATGCTTACATAAATACATACGTACGTATATTCATACATACGTGAATATACCTATACATATACATACACGTGAATACACATGCACACAACTATACATACATGCGTATATGCACACGCCTTCATGCATGCATGTATGTGTGTATGTGTTATCATGTCTGTATAATGATCTCTGTAACAAACGGACAGGAATCATGGGAACGGTGTGTTCAGCCGCACTCAGCATCGTAGCGGTCTCCCACGTGGAACGTTGTTTCGTGCGTCGGACGCGACCCGCTAACAAAAACGATGAGACCTGCGTCGTTTCCGCATAAACCTCATTTCGCATCTGCTCGTTTCTGTGGCACGGCAGAAAGAGAGAGGGGGAGAGAGCGTG
>NQII01003969.1:100784-150315 GCA_002778355.1 Clitarchus hookeri
GGGGGGGGGGTGAGGCAGTTGGATGGTGAACTATAACTCACTGATAATTCCCTTCCGCTGTGCCGTGCTTGTTTCAATTATTTCTAGCTTATAAGCCACCCCACAAACTGGGGAAGGGGGTTGCTGTGGCGAGGGCGGAGGGACAAAGAAGGGGCGCGTGCACCCTACACTATCACCTCCGCTATTTATTGCTCGAAAAGCGCTGTCAAACGAACGCTACCGGCAATAAGGTAACAAACAGCGCCGCCACCACTCTAATGTTCACTCAATCTCCTTCCAGCAAACCCAAGCGTATATGCTAACGTAAGAATGGTGGCATCCACTGCCTCAAGCAAACACTGAAAATAATCGTATTCCGAAGCACCAAGTATTTCACATTTGTTAAGTATTTCTAAACGTCGCGATTGTGATGGTGACGGTTGTCTCTGCAGATTACCTGCTATTTCTTCAAAAATCAAATATCAGTAACGTCAATTCAATAAAGTAGGAAATGAAAGTAATGTGTTGTGTTAAATCTATGAAATTTTTCGACAAATTTCGTGACCTGTTTTATTTGTAAATACGTATTTACAGAGATTTATTTTTAATTTTTTTTTCAATTTATATTCGAGTTAAATAAAACTGCTACTATATTTACCCAGATTAATTAAAAACCCATGGGTGCTCCGTCTGAGTTCTTTGGTTTCAAACGCACATGCGTTCTTCACTCCACTAGGTCAACGACACGTTTCCTTGCCATGATCTTCTTACTTTATTGCGAAAACATAAAAGATTTTCACTCTTCACAACACAGGGCTTTTTAAGGGCTCGCAGATATTTCCACACATAAAATTGCTTGATTGAGCCCCACAAATGATACTCTTTTTTATTTTGTACAAGGAAAGTGGATTAATCGACTGAGGCATATTCGCAGTTTATACTAACAATTTGAGTCAAACCTTTAAATAATCACGATATGCATGACGAGTTATTCCCCCCTATACGCGCCATGTATCACTGATTTTCATGCTTGCGTTAACATAAAAGTACCTTAATTGTGGTTACATTTAACTTTTATTTGCATTATATCCATACATTATAATATTTCATATATAATTAATATGAATAAAAACAACGTGAAGATAGGTATGTCGGTAATGTATAGTAAGAACAAGTTGTTATGGAAATAATTATTACATTGGGTGCGCACGAACGCAGTGTGTTGCATCTTTGGTGTAATTTTCTAGACTTGCTTAAGGTCATGGAAGTAGAACTTTAACAGGGATTTAGAAAAGTTGGAAGTAACCGTGCATGTGCGAGGTGTGTGTGTTATGCTTAGGAGAACCGGTAAAACATCACGACGAATAAAATAACTTGCATGGCATTTCATTAGCCGAAGCAGTGCTGTGAGTGGGATTGCATTGGCAGATAGCTGAACTTAAAATTATTTCACAATTTATGCTGAAATCTTCCCAAAATAAGCGAAAAATCATCTGCTTAGTATGCACATTTATTTGACTGCGAAACAGACTTTCGAAAAGTAGTAATATATCTCCCGTTTTGACTTAATTTACAACGAAAACCTATCTGTACCGTATTATTTTTCGGGTATGTACGAAAGCCGTGGATCTCATATACGCAGTGTATCGTTAACGATGGCGTTCAAAGCGCAACAAAAAAAAAATGTAACTTTTCTTGGTGAAAGGGAAATGTAAAGGAACGGAAAACGGAATGACGTTCTAAATTTTCTGTTTGATGTATCAGCTCGTGTCAGATATGAATAGACACAAGTTGAGAAGAGATATTTGGTAACAAAACTAAATATGTCAGTTTGCTTAGTAAGTATCTTAAATTTTCTTGGTATGAGAAGGATTAAGTATGTTCTNTTTTACGTTTCTTGGTGAAAGGGAAATGTAAAGGAACGGAAAACGGAATGACGTTCTAAATTTTCTGTTTGATGTATCAGCTCGTGTCAGATATGAATAGACACAAGCTGAGAAGAGATATTTTGTAACAAAACTAAATATGTCAGTTTGCTTAGTAAGTATCTTAAATTTTCTTGGTATGAGAAGGATTAAGTATGTTCTGCTATGTCTTTGAAGGTAATTAATTATAGTTTGTAAAATAAACTAGATATATTAATTCGTAGAAAATATTTGTCAGTCCATAAATAGTTTTTTAGGAGTCATAATGAGGGTTTTTTTTACAATGCATTAGGTCACATAAAATATAATAATATCTTTCAAACAGAAAATATTAGTTATTTTAGAGTGTCTCTTTATGTCATATTAAATGTAATAATAATTTTTCAAATATCAAACGTGGATCACCTAGAATTATGGTTTAATATGTAATTATTTCAATTTTTAACTTTACTGAAGTAATAAACGAAAACATAGAACCAAACGATGCAATGAATTATACAAAATTTATTTATATTCTTTCAATAACATCGTGAATTGTTTCCAGCTTTCGCTTCTAATATAATACTGGCACCTATTTTTAAATTTGTTATTTAAAGATGCAAATATAAAAACGCAGTATTTTGGTTTAATAATTTTTAAAAATAAAAACTAAATATTTTAAATTTTACCACATACATTAAATATATTGTAATTATATATTATATATATCATAAATACTACTTCCAAGCTAGTTGGCACATTAGTAAACTTTTGGACTCGCATTCGGAAGGACCTGTGTTAAATTGTCGATCTAGATATTTTATTTTCAGAGATGCATGATTTTTGGAAATATCGCTCCAGGCAAATGATGGTATGGTTACTTTTTAAAATCCATAACCGCTCCCTTTCTACGATTTACTGTCAGAGCCATTGGTTAAACCATAAAAAGTCAACAAAATTCCGTAGCGAAAATTCGAAAACACTTCATAATTTATTAAATTAAATTAAAATTAAATTAATTTTGAAACAGAAAATTTTTAATTGTTTTGCAATTATGGAAATCCCAACACGACTCAACCCTTTTCAATTGAAGCTTTTAAGAATAGCGGGCTTGGCATCTGTGTATTTATTTCATACGTATTCTAGCAACATGTTAAGCTAAAAGTGCTTAAAGTGTATATCTGGCAAACAGCGTAAATCATTTAAAAACAAGAAGTTACTTATATAACTAACTAGCTGTGCCCACGGCTCCGCTCGCGTGGACTACAAAATTTTTGTTTAGGTTTTTTTTTTTTAAATAAAGTTGAATTTTACTTAGTGTTAATCTTCTATAATCTATACATATGATAGAATTCAACGTTTCGGTGAATTAAATTTAAAAACACTTATTAGTATGTGTATGTTATAGATAGATATATGCTACCGCGGAGTTTTTCTAGGTCTTTTTATTTGTCACAATTCTTTACGACATAATATTTTTCCATCTTTAACAGTTTAGACAGCGTACTGCAAGATATCGCGTTGGCGGCAAACTTTTTTCCGACTTGATTCACTATTATCGTTTGTATTTTTTTTTTTTAGATATTTTCTCGCGATAAAAAGTAGCGAATGTCACCTTTCAGCCCTCCAACTATTTCTGTGAAGGAAATTACTCCGATCTGTTGCTCGGTTGTGACGTTGCATTGTTATTCCGTTTGTGTAATTTTTCATTTTCCAATAAGAATTTCCCTGAGGGAATGAGATATTTTCTCAGATAAAAAGTAGCCTGTGTCACTTCCCGGCCCTCCAACTATTTCTGTGCAAAAAATTACGTCGGTCCGTTGCTCCATTGTGACGCGAAAGAAGGACAAAGAAACAAACAAACAAACACAATTTCGTATTTATAATATTAGTTAGGATGAGGCTATTTTCCTCTGCACGGCTTCAATTACTATTAAATTAAGTTCTCAAAAGCTTAGATGGTAGGTAGGACTTGACGTCTCGTTGACAGCAGTATCTTCAGAGATGAAAAGAGAAACGTATGCAACAGTATCGAGATAATTAACTACAAATACACATGTGCCTTACCCGGGACTCGAACTCAGCAAATCTTTTGCCATAAGCCAGTGTGTAATAAACTACATTTTGGAGGTAGGATTTGGGGCATTTACTTAGGATGTAATCAATTTAATGTTTTGATTGATAAGGTTTACTAACCTGAAATAGATTTGACACACATATCTAAATTATTTATAAAGCCGCCATTTTGAATATCGTTGTCTAACGCACTTGAATTATGTTAGTTTACATGAACTCCTGTAGTACTAATGGTTTGCTCAATTTGGTGGAAATTTGTTGACTTGTTTCGGAAAAATGGCAAAATGTTATATTTTCTCGCCTGGCACGTGTCCACTTCAAAATTAATTGCTTAAGTGATATACTGTTATCATACAAAATGTGATTTAATAGGTGTAATAGTTCCCGGGATATTACATTACCTAATTATTAAAGTGGTTGCCATTTTGAAAGTAAGCACCCGTCGTGGTTGAAAGCTGTAAAAGTCAGATGTCCTTAGTAAGTACTATATGTGTACCGAGTTAGGTGAAGTTCGGTTCACGCGCTCAAAAGTTAGAAATATGTGTCGATGGATGTTTACTCTGGAAGCCTGAAGGACACATACCCAATGTTTAATTGGCTGCTTCCCAAATGTACATCCTCATGGGCGTTTGGTCTCATCACACGGTAGCTACGAATCGTGTACTGATCAGCAATGAATTTTGTCTCTCTAAGAGACCGATAACTACTGTGTTTACCAAAAAATATTAATAGCGGATATATTAACCTTAAGATGTTAGTAATACCCACCGAAGTTTTCGAGAAGGTACACTCGGCACTTGTCATCCCTGAACATCGATGCGGATTAACAGCCAAGGGTAGAGCGGTTACGNTTTTCGAGAAGGTACACTCGGCACTTGTCATCCCTGAACATCGATGCGGATTAACAGCCAAGGGTAGAGCGGTTACGGGGGAAACAGGAATACCCCGAGAAAATGCCTCTGGCCCACAGCAGCATCCATCACATTTTCCACGCACGAAAATTCTGGCGTGGCCAAAGGATGTTATAAACAGTATACATCTGAAAGGGCACTGCTATATTACTGTATGTAGTGCCGAATGAAACCAAGGGAAGGAACTTGTTCCCTGACTTAGTACTGGAAGAAGGGCTGTAGAGAGAAAAACGATGCTTGAAGTGCGCGATAGACCTGTAAACTGTTAGCTTAAAAAAAAAAAAAAAGTGATGTTATTAGAGGGAAAAAAATATTTCGTAAATAATTGCGCAAGAATCTGTAAACGTTGCAGCGTAAAAATTAAGATGCTTAAATTTTTTTGTAGTCATAGATAGGGGATGAAAGTCTACGAAATGTAGAGTAAGGACCTAAATGTTGTATGAAGAGGGCGGAATTATTGCAAGTAGTCTTATACGTTTTGAGAGTTTTATGGTCAACGTGAATTATCAGGCACGGAGTTTAAATAGTATGTCAAACTCGATTTACTCTTATGTTCAACACCAGGCCTATATGAAAGAAAATATGTGCTCGAACTCTCTTTTTTTTTCCTTAATTGCCAGCCTATCCTCACTTTACACTATCGNTATATGAAAGAAAATATGTGCTCGAACTCTCTTTTTTTTTCCTTAATTGCCAGCCTATCCTCACTTTACACTATCGCAATCATTTGGCGTGGGTTCAGTCCTCTGCAGGGACACGCATTTTAAAAATCGCTCTACTGGACTGAACCTGTTAGTAGTCTAGCGTAAGATTGTAAGCAAACATTTTAATAGCTGCAGCGTTTTTAGTGTTTTGAGTGGTTAAGTGTAAAATAATGTCTGTTTCATCCATTCTGTTTACTAATTATTAACAAATAACTAAAGCAAATTGTACATTGAATATTGTAATATTAAATATATATATACATATATATCATATACACACGTAATGCACCATAAGAGCTTGTTTTCACGGAGAAGAAAGTAATTGAAAGATGAATTGAATCATTATTAAAGAATATAAACTGACAATCAATCGTGATATTAAAAAAAATATTCGTTTCATAAAAAATATAAAAAACCACGTTATGGTAAAGCGGAGATTGATCACTCAGTTGACTTATATTCGTATAGATTAATTAAAACAAATAAATACGAATAAGTGTAATACGTTTTACCGATATTACAATTAAATCAAATCAGAATTTAATGCAACGTTAAAAAAGATGTATAAGTATGGGAGTCTGTAAAAGGTATGGGCAAAAATAATTATATTAATAACGAATGAGATGTTTTGAAAAGTCCAGTAAGGTAAAGAGTACTGTAATTCTTAAAGCTTACATAAAAAAAATTTTCAATATTTATATTTCTTCACACATGTGAAATACATTTTTTGTTATTATTAGATACTTTCTGTTCACTACAAAAATGTTGCTTCCTTCTATTCTGATATAAATTTTAGACGTGGCTTTTAGCAGTAAAGTAAAAGATAACGTAATTTTACTTGCCTCTGGAACTTCTCAATTTCAGGTTATTTTGTTTCAGAAGTTACTGCAGCCGTACCTTTGTTGTACGCACTGCACGAAAATATCACGCTTGCGGTGACCTTTGCGGAAACTCACTGCCTATTGGCTAATGAGCTCTCCTCTGTTCCTCTTTCAACCTTGTTCTCCCCTCAAATTGGCTTTGGTGTGGCCCCGCTGGGCATCGAACCTGGTACGCCATGGCCAGAGGCCGTTGTACAAAACACAGTTTAGTTATCACCTCTCTACTAGTTTCTCCTCTTCCAATAATAAAGAGCATGGTACCCACCTATCTTTCTCCTGTAGCATTTTCTCATAATGCATGTAAAAATGTTTAATTCTTTCCTGTCGAAAGTGTTTTTACGGTGTCTGTGCCGGTTTTCCCTTTCTCTTCTAGATGTAGTTTAACTATAAGTACTTTAGGGAGGTTTTTCATGGCCAAACTCGGCCATGGGAAACCCAATCCCTCTTTGCCGCGATGCACGTCTCCTTGCATGTTCTTCCTTCCCTTGTAAGCGTAAGGGGTTAGTCCTGAGACGCAATAATCCCGTTCCTACCGCGGACTAACATATAACACTTAGTTTTAGAATAGGTTAAAAAAAAAAAAACTTTAAATTATCGGTTAATTTTTATAGTGGGAATACGCAGGCACTAGAGCCACGATCTATTTGGAAAATTACTTTACAGAAAGAACGACAATGCACTTGACAAGAGAAATTCATTTCACGTCGAGCAATTCGATAGTAAGGAACCCCACGACGACTATCGATGCGATATCGCGTGACCGGACTCTCGAGTGGTGATTCTGGAATGAGAACTGTGTCCTGCAGATGTTAGGTTATTCAGTTTTGACACTGCGACAGTTCCTTTGACGTTCCTCGTGTCCCTCCTTCTGTGTGATTCTGCCGGGACCGTTGTGACCTTTTCTAGTTCTAGATAGCCACGTCACTGTACCACGTAGCTACATTTGTACAGGTAGACGGCTTTATGTCCAGCGCAAATACGAATTCTCTTTGACAGTCCATTTGTTAGCTTTTCCTCTTCTTAAATCCCTAGAAGTTGATCAAGTATTTTACGCTAGCAGGAAAATAAGATAGTAAGCTTGCAGAAGCCAGCTGTGTCAGTTGCGGAAGGAAACTATAAGGGCGATACTTAAGCTCAATGAGAATGATTCNTATATGAAAGAAAATATGTGCTCGAACTCTCTTTTTTTTTCCTTAATTGCCAGCCTATCCTCACTTTACACTATCTCAATCATTTGGCGTGGGTTCAGTCCTCTGCAGGGACATGCATTTTTAAAATCGCTCTACCGGACTGAACCTGTTAGTAGTCTAGCGTAAGATTGTAAGCAATATTTTAATAGCTGCAGCGTTTTTAGCGTTCTGAGTGGTTAAGTGTAAAATAATGACTGTTTCATCCATTCTGTTTACTAATTATTAACAAATAACTAAAGCAAATTGTACATTGAATATTGTAATATTAAATATATATACATATATATCATATACACACGTAATGCACGATAAGAGCTTGTTTTCACGGAGAAGAAAGTAATTGAAAGATGAATTGAATCATTATTAAATAATATAAACTGACAATCAATCGTGATATTTAAAAAAATATCCGTTTCATAAAAAATATAAAAAACCACGTTATTGTTAAGCGGAGATTGATCACTCAGTTGACTTATATTCGTATAGATTAATTAAAACAAATAAATACTAATAAGTGTAATACGTTTTACCGATATTACAATTAAATCAAATCAGAATTTAATGCAACGTTAAAAAAGATGTATAAGTATGGGAGTCTGTAAAAGGTATGGGCAAAAATAATTATATTAATAACGAATGAGATGTTTTGAAAAGTCCAGTAAGGTAAAGAGTACTGCAATTCTTAAAGCTTACATAAAAAAAAATTTCAATATTTATATTTCTTCACACATGTGAAATATATTTTTTGTTATTATTAGATACTTTCTGTTCACTACAAAAATGTTGCTTCCTTCTATTCTGATATAAATTTTAGACGTGGCTTTTAGCAGTAAAGTAAAAGATAACGTAATTTTACTTGCCTCTGGAACTTCTCAATTTCAGGTTATTTTGTTTCAGAAGTTACTGCAGCCGTACCTTTGTTGTACGCACTGCACGAAAATATCACGCTTGCGGTGACCTTTGCGGAAACTCACTGCCTATTGGCTAATGAGCTCTCCTCTGTTCCTCTTTCAACCTTGTTCTCCCCTCAAATTGGCTTTGGTGTGGCCCCGCTGGGCATCGAACCTGGTACGCCATGGCCAGAGGCCGTTGTACAAAACACAGTTTAGTTATCACCTCTCTACTAGTTTCTCCTCTTCCAATAATAAAGAGCATGGTACCCACCTATCTTTCTCCTGTAGCATTTTCTCATAATGCATGTAAAAATGTTTAATTCTTTCCTGTCGAAAGTGTTTTTACGGTGTCTGTGCCGGTTTTTCCCTTTCTCTTCTAGATGTAGTTTAACTATAAGTACTTTAGGGAGGTTTTTCATGGCCAAACTCGGCCATGGGAAACCCAATCCCTCTTTGCCGCGATGCACGTCTCCTTGCATGTCCTTCCTTCCCTTGTAAGCGTAAGGGGTTAGCCCTGAGACGCAATAATCCCGTTCCTACCGCGGACTAACATATAACACTTAGTTTTAGAATAGGTTAAAAAAAAAAAACTTTAAATTATCGGTTAATTTTTATAGTGGGAATACGCAGGCACTAGAGCCACAATCTATTTGGAAAATAACTTTACAGAAAGAACGACAATGCACTTGACAAGAGAAATTCATTTCACGTCGAGCAATTCGATAGTAAGGAACCCCACGACGACTATCGATGCGATATCGCGTGACCGGACTCTCGAGTGGTGATTCTGGAATGAGAACTGTGTCCTGCAGATGTTAGGTTATTCAGTTTTGACACTGCGACAGTTCCTTTGACGTTCCTCGTGTCCCTCCTTCTGTGTGATTCTGCCGGGACCGTTGTGACCTTTTCTAGTTCTAGATAGCCACGTCACTGTACCACGTAGCTACATTTGTACAGGTAGACGGCTTTATGTCCAGCGCAAATACGAATTCTCTTTGACAGTCCATTTGTTAGCTTTTCCTCTTCTTAAATCCCTAGAAGTTGATAAAGTATTTTACGCTAGCAGGAAAATAAGATAGGAAGCTTGCAGAAGCCAGCTGTGTCAGTTGCGGAAGGAAACTATAAGGGCGATACTTAAGCTCAATGAGAATGATTCNAAGCTTGCAGAAGCCAGCTGTGTCAGTTGCGGAAGGAAACTATAAGGGCGATACTTAAGCTCAATGAGAATGATTCATTTCAATTATAATTCCTATATAAGATTATTTCATGTTTCCAGATTGTAGTTGTAATGGCAACCAATATTATAATTTCTTTTCTTGTAGATTGCAGCTGACGAATGACACAATTAATAGTAAAACACAGTAAATGAAATAAAAAAATATATGTTATGTATGTTACCAAAACCTTTCGATGTATATGTTAAAAATGAGGAAAAATGAATCCTACAATATTTATAAATTACTACACTGTCGTGTTTTATAAAATTAAATCTGAAAAAGAATCTGGTATCCGCAAATGTTAGAAATTGAGAATTAATTAACATGTTCTACAATGGTGTCCTGTATTTCCCGTAATACTTCATTTTCATGCGGGCGAATTTATTTCTAGATGGAAAATGTTATTTTCCAGAATCTTACTAAAATTAATTAAATTTATTCAGATAGGTAGGATTCAACCACAAAAAAAATATTTAAAAATAGTCCTCGAATTTTGATATTAAAAAAACTGCAGTTTGGAAATATCAGTAGATAAAATAAAACACTAAAAGGAAGAAATTAAAAAAGTGCATATATTACGTTTGCAGACCAGTCTGTTTAAAAGGTAAGCAATTTTAAGTACCTTTACTATCACTGACTTTAAAATTATTTAAGACACTAAGTATAAAATTTAAAAAANAGGTAAGCAATTTTAAGTACCTTTACTATCACTGACTTTAAAATTATTTAAGACACTAAGTATAAAATTTAAAAAAACCTGAAATATACCGTAAAACTTGACAGCTTTGTGCCAATTTTTGATATTTTTCAAGCATAATCACCCTTTTTGTATTAAGATAACGGGTTGGGAATTGCATCCAGCATAACAACACATCTTAAAAATTTAATTATGTGGCCAAAACTAATCCAGGAAGGAAGGGGAGGGAGGGGGAATTTTTCTTGTGTGGCCCATTGTATACACAAGTAAGTCAATTATGGACCACGTCTTCTTGTCCCATTATGATACTTGTCAAACGTGCCCTGGCCCAATGTTGTCACGCTTCAATTATTCACGAGTCAAAACTGTATACAATTTTGTTTTTTACATTTTCCCTCAATGTTTAATATCAGTTTGTCATGTTTTTTGTCAAATAAGTAAAAATGTCAAATGAAGCTCAATATGTTATTTAAAAACTAGATAGCTAGATGGCTCTCTCGTTCTTAAAGCAGCTGTGGTCCATTGTTGGGTCGCTGGCTCAAAGTTGTAGAATCTTACGGTATGTGGCAAAATTAAAAAGAAAATGTATATTTTAATACGAGTGTTAAATCAGTTCTAGGGTTATTCATAACAACGTAGTCTCCAAATTGCATTATTATGCAGAATGCTGGAACATGACATCAGAATTAAAACAGATAACAGAAAGCACAGAACGACGATCACGCGATTACTTTTACGAGGTTCAAGAACTGACTTAATCCATCCCCTACACCTGCACACCACACTGGTGAGAGTGTTCACATTTATTAGTTGAAGAAAGAGAGATGTATAAGTTAGTAACTTGACATGATGAACGATGGTGTCACGAGTCAGTAAAAGCAGTTTCGGTGCTGCGTTGGGTTCGAGCAGAAATCTAACTCCACAATACGCTAAGAAAATATCTTACCCTCGTTACTTCCATAATTTTCTTTATATTAATTGATTGTGCATACTACATACGAAGAAAGAAGCAGAACTCTTCCTGGTATGTTGCGTAATCCAGCAGTACACGCCAGGAATATGTAAAATCATGTAACCACCCTAGCGAGAACCTGGAGACTGACTTCATAGTTCTCTGTACACTCCAGGGAAAAAAGTTTTATCATGGACTGATATCGTTAGGAGAAGTAATTTCCCATTTCGGTCACACTTTGGTGACTTCATTGCTTGCGAAGGAACCTTCAGGTTGTATAATAAAAACTGTCGTCCAATTATGAACCTTAAAAAAAGTGTAACGGTTGAAATTATTCCTCAAGTAAGAGCTAAAATTCTGGGCTTCTTTGTGTAATGTTTTATATTTAAAGTAGTTTAATCTATGCACTATATTTCACAAAAACCATTATTTTACAAATGTTTTATACAAACTTCAAATTAAAGTGCAAAAGGTATGTAAGCGGTAGGGTAGGGTAGGGGTGGGGAAAGTAAAACTTTCCGAAAAAAAAAAANCTTCTTTGTGTAATGTTTTATATTTAAAGTAGTTTAATCTATGCACTATATTTCACAAAAACCATTATTTTACAAATGTTTTATACAAACTTCAAATTAAAGTGCAAAAGGTATGTAAGCGGTAGGGTAGGGTAGGGGTGGGGAAAGTAAAACTTTCCGAAAAAAAAAAAATATTTTGCGAGCAGTTTTAAAACAATGGAAGGTTAGAATTACATTTATTGTAAAAGTGAGCTATATCTCACATTAACGTGGTGCTGGCAGCTTCTTTCAGCTGCAAGTAACCGAATGCCAAAACAATTAGCCAAAAATGGGCTAGATGATCGTGCCCATTAATATTGCTACTCAGGAACAGAAGATCATAAGCGTGAAATGGATTATTAGCTCGTTATTCGATGGGTTTGCTACTCGGGTTAACCCCGTCTCCCGCGAACAAAAAAAAAATGCAAGTATTGAGTTTTTCTTCAGATTGCTAAGCAAAGAAGTGCTAAAATTTACAGAACCCCTGAAATTTGTGAGCTACTAAAAGTTTGGTACTTTGATAGATATGAATCGAGTGGTCTCTGATCATCACAGGCATTGTCCGTTCCTACATGAAAGTGATGCTGTACCGAGTATGGCATTATAATCCCGTATGTGAAATAAAGCCGTAAATGGACAGGGAAGAGAAGAGAATATTGAAATTATTACCTTCTGTAATCTAGTGTGCTTCGACAACCTCCGTTTTACGTACTAGTCAATAGTACCCTGGAGTATGTGCCATTTTGTGCCAAGGAAAACCTGCCTTCAGGCAAGCGTGTTAACTGAGCTACACGATGATATAGAAGAAAGCTTGGAAAAGTACCCCTAGTCATCGTCTATTTTCACGCTTATTTTTAAAACTGCAAAAATTATCCAATCATTAGATAATTGAGGAAATTCATACCAAGCAAATGCACAAGCATTTGTTTTGGAAGATGAGGGAAAAAACTACAACAAAACCATTTCATGCGTAGTAGGCAAGGACCAAAGACCAGCTCTGATAAATGCATAGCCGAACATATTTGGTTTAAAAAATAAATTATTAGCTTACTATCGTGTGTTTGCGCGTACCCATCTAATAACTTTTGAATACGTGAACCGAATTTCACCGATATCGGTACACATATACTACTTAGCAAGGAAATCCGACTTTTATACTTATAAACCATTATGGGTGTTTATTATCAAAAATAACGATCCTTTTAATATTAAGGGCGATGTTTTTTATCTCGACAACCATTTAACCAAATTAAAATAAAATTTTGTATTTTGGCAGTGCATCATGTGAGCATTGAATTTAGAGTTTGATACTGTTGTTTGTCCACCATTTTATAAAATGAAAAAAAATTGCTTTTACCTTCTATCCCGAATGCTTCTCAACCGATTCTCACAGAATTCGGCACGAAAGTAATACTATGGTATGACATATAAAAATAAGCAATTAAAGGTGATAAGGCACTTACTTTCAAAATTGGTACATATACGAAGGTTATTCTGAAAGTAAGGTCCGATTTCGTATAAAACATAAACCATTACAGATTTTTTCAAAAAAAAATTTTTTATTTAATTCCTTAAATATGTCTCTATTTTTCTACATAGTTTTCATATTTGTTTAAACATTTGCCATAACGTTTTACAAACTTTTGTATGCCTAGGTCATAGACGTCTGCCACCTGTGAGGATAACCAGTCTGTACCTGCTTCTTTCACCTCGTCCCTTGTGACAATCTTCTCTAAAAATTGATCACCTTCCTTATGATATCGGTCCAAAAAAACAAGAGCACAAGCTATTATTTTCATTTGGTATTCCTCAGTAAGCAGCCTGGGAACCCAACGTGCGCAAAATTTGTGAAATTGCAAATTTTCAGAGACAATTTTGTGTAAAGTTGTTCTACCCACATTCGGAAATTCCAATGCTAAAGTTGAAATTGTGAATCGCCGGTCTTCACTAATCTTTTCGTCCACGGCTTTGACCAAATCTTCTGTGATCACTGATGGTCGGCCTGATCGCTGTTTATTATGGACATTTTCCCTCCCGTCTTTGAAAGTTCTCACCCACTTACGCACTTTGCTGTCACTCATCGCATTGGGGCCATACACTTGACTTATCTGTCGATGAACTTCCGTTGCTGAAACGTTGTTCCTTGCTGTCAAAAACTGAATCACTGACCGTATTTCACAGTCGGCGGGCTGATCATTTGTTTTAAACATTTTGAACTGACACTGTAAACAGCACACTGCAACAATACCAATGCAAATGGCGTCGTTTGACGAGCAAGGCATGCCGGGAGTCGGTGCGCATGCGCGTTACAATGTTCGCGCGACATTCGATTAGCTACAGCGATCCGGACCTTACTTTCTGAATAACCTTCGTAAATATTTTATGTTTATTTTCTTTGTCTACCATACTTTTCGACACCATTTTGTTTGCTGAAAATATCTATTATAAGTAGTATGTATGACGACACATATCTTTGTCCGCTATTTTGTTACATAGAGCCACATGAAAAAATAGAGGTTTTCTGTCATAACTATGGAAAGAATTACAGAATACCAAATTCGGCAGACAAGAAGAACTAATTAGGCCATGGAAATTTGTATGTGTTAATGTGTAAAACACATGGTTTCAAAATGGCGATCATATAAACATTTAAACGTATGTTAAACGTAAAGTAACATGCAGGCCCTAACCAATTTCCACTTAACTTTTAATGCTGGCAGTATGTATTACAACCATCAAACGTATCTACAAATAGTCTCGTTTGTCCACCTTTCGGTAAGATATTGTGAGTTAAAGAAATACAGTTTTCATGTCATGTCTACGGGAAAAATTAACTGATTCGTACCAAATTTGGCAAACAAGCAATATTAGGCAGGCTATGTGAATATGCATGCTACGAAAGTGAGCCAATTATTATTAAAATGACGGTGATAAAGACATTTTAGTTTAGCACGCTATATATTCGAAAACATGTAGTCGAATTAAAATTAATTTTGTATGCTGTCAGTTTCTTTTACAACCATCAAATCTGTTTACACAGACTTCTGTGTACCATTTTGTAAGATAGCACCACATGTAAAAATTAAGCTTTTGTGTAATATCTCTGGAAAAGTCTTTCGATTCCTANAAATTAACTGATTCGTACCAAATTTGGCAAACAAGCAATATTAGGCAGGCTATGTGAATATGCATGCTACGAAAGAGAGCCAATTATTATTAAAATGACGGTGATAAAGACATTTTAGTTTAGCACGCTATATATTCGAAAACATGTAGTCGAATTAAAATTAATTTTGTATGCTGTCAGTTTCTTTTACAACCATCAAATCTGTTTACACAGACTTCTGTGCACCATTTTGTAAGATAGCACCACATGTAAAAATTAAGCTTTTGTGTAATATCTCTGGAAAAGTCTTTCGATTCCTANACCATTTTGTAAGATAGCACCACATGTAAAAATTAAGCTTTTGTGTAATATCTCTGGAAAAGTCTTTCGATTCCTAACAAATTTCGCATATAAGTAGTACTATTGTAGACCATATTAATTAATATGTGTTAACCGGACCTGACATTATTTTAAGAATGGCGGCTATATAAACATTGTAACTTAGTATGCTATTTCATTTGAAAAAAATGTGTCGAATTTCAAATTAATTGAGTATGCTGGCAGTATCAATTACAACTATTAAACGTTCTATGCGCCATTTTTTTAAATAGTGTATCATGAAAAAATGAAGTTGTTGTGTCATAACTCGGGAAAAATTAAACGATTCCTACAAAATTTTGCATTCAAGTAATAGTGTGGTAATACAAAACAATTAATATTTTTAAGTGCGTGGGACTCTTATTTTCAAAATTGCCACATTATAGATATTTAAGCTTTGTGTGCTATTTATGTGAAACCAGATATCCGATTTCAACTTACCCTCGTATACTGGTTGTGTTTATAGAATCACCAAATGAGCTTATAAATAAACTCTTTTCCCCGCCATTTAAGAATATCGCACCATATGCAAAATTCAGCTTTTATGTCGTATCTCGGAAGACAATTATATACTACCCACCAAATTCATGCGACTAGGTATACATTTGTAGTACATTTAAATTTATATGACTTAAGGTGTTGGTCACATATTTTCAAAATGCGAGTAATGCAAATATTTTTTGCTTAGTATGCCACATGTTCCAACCGAAATTTATATGTGACAATAATCAAATGTGCCAATGCGCTTTTTTGTCCTCCGTTTGTGAAGATTTTCGCATGAAGAGAGGTAGTTTTATGCCATATCTCGTGAACCAATCAATCGATTCCCTCCATCTTTTATACACAGGGCTACATTAGGCCATGTAAATATAAACGTTTTAGTTTGGACAGCCCTTATTCTTAAATTGCGTTAATATGAATCATTTTATTATTAGGTTACATCTGTTAAAAATTTCCACAATATTAAACCAATTTTTTGAAGCTAACAGTATTCATTGGAAGCAAAAATTATGAGTACAGAGATCTGATTTTGCGGACCTTTCTGTTTTTATTTATGCCTTTAATTCCTCAATTAAAATGTAAAATATTAAAATATATTATGTTATTTAAAGAAATAAAATAATAATATATCATTATACATTTACGTAGAATTAAATTACATTAATACGAATAAAAATGTTTAAATGTTCGGTGCATATTAATAAGTCCGAATAAATGCCAGGTTTTTAATAATTAAGAACATTTTTGGCCAATGGTTCAACGAGATGAGTCCATATTAACAGTGTTTCATATACTCACCTGTGCACGCATCGCATGCCCCTCAGTATATAACTCCAGCTACTTTCATGAAACTCTAATCTTCAATGCCGGCTCGCACAGCGGTTGGTTTACCGGCTCTCATTACAGGCCTTAAGTTTTGGAAAGTTATACGATAGCAATTAAGTTAGCGGCAGATATCGTTTAACGTAGGCTTAGTGTTCCTCACAAACAAGGAATTATTTGAGCTCATATCCCATGCAAGTCATGGACGTGCGTGTGCTATGTTCTGTTGTTTCAAGTAAGATATAGTACATTTAGTGCACGGTTACACTAGTGGCTGAACTTGCCAGTGTGATTACTGAGTATGACATTGCAGTCTTGTTTAAACAAGTACAGTGAAATGGTTCTGAAGTGATCATATTCACACGCTCACGCCTCTGTAAGTAAATGCAAACAAAATAAAATCGTAACCTCAAAAAACACGCTCCCGTAATTATTTATAATTGCTCACAAAACTTATTAAAGTAATTTTTAAAATTTTTTTATAAAGGTAGTCTTACTTTGAGTGTGAAGTATATCCCTATTTCACCTGGGTTTTTATACAGGCCCTATTTCAACGAATGAAGAAAATTTCGTAAATCCCATCCATCATAAATTGCACCTTAAATTTTTTATTACTTCATAGGACCCAATCGGAACACGCAACACAGAAGAAAAGTAGTTCTGATGTATTTATTACACGAAACGTTTACCTAGAATAAGAAGTGGCTTCGATCGGAACAAGTTTGGAGCCTATGTAACCGTGTGCACAGCTGGATATGTTTAAAGTGAAGTTGTTCCGTGTACCGTGCGACAGCACCCTTAAAATTAAAAACAAATTCCATTATACAGTGATACCACAGTTACAGACCCACACCACTGTCGCTGTCACCTGTTGGGCAGTGATTGTGTGAAGAGTTTGTTTTCACATGGCCAGCCATAGGTTGGACCATGCATGTGTGACTTTGTGGCTTCCTGTTGCCAGACCACATTATTGTTTTGTATTTTTGTTATTATTACTATTACTACTACTTACTACATGAACCTCACCACATAAGTGGCTTTTATCATTTCTATCTGTTTATACTCTCTTAGTGGTTGTCCTTGATGCCCGGAGCATGGGAGTGGTGCTGTTGCCTGCCATCCACCACCGTTCCCCAGGCATCAATAGGGTTCTAATTCTATATGCTACACCTTCTATAGTGGCACTAACTACTACTGATATATGCACTGCATTACAACTCTTTTCATAAGTGTTGACTATGTAAGAGAAGAGGGGCGCCTGTACTGCATTACTCATTCCCCCCTCCCCGAAACTGAGCTCACTAAATAAGTCAAACTGAGGGCTGGGGACGAAAAAAAACCGGTCCAGTTTCTCCACCACAAGATCTTGACACACGAGCATACACGGGCCTGAAGAACCAACTGACGGAACAAAGTTAAGGAGGAAGATTTTTCTTTTTGTGTTTGGAAACTAGGGGGGTAAGAAGTTACCATCAACGGGCAAAGGAAACGGCAGATCCCTGAGAAAACACACCTGACCAGTGGCATCGATTATCACGTGCGAAAATCCAGGAACGAACCCGCTGGTATTTGGACTTGGTACGCCTCGTTGTGAAGGAGAGCGCTCTATCCGCTGCGTCTCCGCGGCCCCTCTCAAAAAAATGTCAGTAGGTGAACAACATGTGTCGTTCGCCTTGATAACGTAAATATTTAAAAACATGTTCTCCGACTTACTGCACCAGTGTTAACGAGTACTGATAAAGCATGAAACGTAAACTTTATTTACATAGCCTACATCCAAGGTAGCTACTCCCAATTTGTTCCGAGGAGAATAATACGTAGTGGCGTATCCAAATTTTTAAAAGCGAACCATAACATGTCTAGATTTACAGCCTGTTGAAGGGATTTTTTTTCCAATAAAGTGCATAGATTAAAAAATTTCCAATGCAGTTTAGGATGATTACTGAAAACATTTTCAACGCTGGATGTGACTCCCTTCCGTGCACTCGTGGCATCGCTATTCCTTACACGGTCATAAGTCAAATTGTGAACTGCTATTGGTCAGCTCGATCGCAAGTTCACATTATTGGAATCACTCAACCTCGTTGCCACACTGTAGCGTTCTCCTTAACAGGAAAATTCAACCTAATTACACCATTAGATTTATGTTAACCACACGAATGAATTTTTTTTTACACGTTGAACATTTAAGTGCATTCCTGCTTTAAGAAATGAAGTCTACAGATAAAAACGCTCATTTTAAGTTAAGAAATACACATTTCTGTAGACAAACCGTAAATTCTTTATTTTCAACCGTAAGTCATAGATGTGGTATATTTCAGTAAAAAAATTATTCTGGCATCCCCTATTGTCATAATACATGATAAGCTTAAATTAAAGTAATTAAAACATTTATACAAAATTCTGGGTGTAATATATTTTCCTTGTTAACCTTGCCTCTGGCGGAAAATAAACCGTGTAGATTTCCAGTCGGGTATCACATTACCTTCTCAGCCTAATGAAAACTACATCAGTAGGTCTGTATTCGCTTGCGACTTGTTTCGCTGTAGATTACATTTCCCTGTCGTAATTGGCCCGACGGAATTCGTCCGACGGAGGACTGATTGTTTGCTATTGGTTCAGAGTCCTCCAGGCGTAACAAATTGACGGTTAGGCAATCACGCCAGTAGAACGAACCCAGAAAGATCTCGTTTTCACCTCTATTGTATCTCTCAAATGTAATGAATTTACGATGAGACTGAAACCCGTACTATAATTGGTTTCACCGCCTGTGAAAAAGGTGTAGTGCCTGCCAGATTTACTTCTTTTTACACGTATAATGGAAACAGGTGTTAATACTTTATAATATCTTTTTACACACATACTGGAAAAAGGTATAAATATTTTATAACATCTTTTTACACACATACTGGAAAAAGGTATTAATACTTTATAACATCTTTTTACACACATACTGGAAACAGGTATTAATACTTTATAATATCTTTTTACACACATACTGGAAAAAGGTATTTATACTTTATAACATCATTTTACACACATACTGGAAAAAGGCATTACTACTTTATAACATCTTTTTACACACATACTGGAAACAGGTATTAATACTAACATATTTTTACACACATACTGGAAACAGGTATTAATACTAACATATTTTTACACACATACTGGAAACAGATGTTAATACTTTATCTTATTCAACAAGGTGAGTGAGGGCATACGTAACACGTTCCATATGAAAGCATGTTGCCTCACTGAACCCAAGAATACTGTCACAATGAACCTTGATTAAACCGAAATTGAGAAATCAGTCATAGTTTCTACTGAAAAGGGAAATTTACCTGTTCTGAAAAATTTGTTTTTATATTGCATTGATTGAAAGGTTATGATATTCATGCACGGCGTATCAGAGAATTGTTTCCTTAAAATGGCAAATTAAGAATACATTATTATGTTCTATTGAATAGTGGTCAAAAGAGAAGTGGCATAGAATCAAGAAACAAGCGCAACATGTTATATAACGTTCTTGTCCCGGAAGCAATAGAATATATACATATATATGGTAATTCTTACTTCTTCATAACTTAGAAAATAAATCATTATTTTTTTCTTATTAAAGCAATATACATAAACAAAACCTTGATACTGGGGCAATATAAATTAAATTGTTTTACACAAGCAAGTCTTGGTCGATTGTAAACGCTGAGGGCCTTGAGAGTTTATCTTTTCTCTCCCCAATATGTAACTATTCGCTCCGTATAAAAGTTTACGTTACCATAAACATGAGGATTAATGACTATGATTCAAAACTCTTTTGAATAAGTTTAAAATTATAAGAAAATTGTTACTTTGTTACGATACTTGTTATTACTGAAATGTCCGTAAAGCTAAAAACCAAATAAATTTAAATTCCACGAGTGTTGAATATCACAGTCTTCATAAGCCGTTAGAAACACGGTACTTGTTCACCTTTCTAGCTGCTAACATAACTGAATCTCTACCAGTCAGGTAGGCATGTAGGTGCTTAGGTAGGTACGTAGGTAGGACTTTACGTCTCTCTAACGGCGAGGTCATCACAGACGGATATCCCCGTCAGTGTGCACCCGCTAAGCAGTACAGGGATATGAGTGGTTTCACGTGTCTCATACATAGATTCAGCAGGCAATAGAACATTATTTTGAGCTTATTTTCTTTCCGTTTAAAATATAATTTACCGTACCTGCAATTTATTGTTGCTACTGTTAGCAATTTACTGTAGCCTCGATTATCTTCCCTCGGATCATACTCTTTGATACGAAAATTTTCTCTTACGTTATGAAGACATCAAAAAAGACACATACATAATTCTCCCGAAATTAACTAACAAATCTATGTAATTTCGTTTTAGTAGATGTTTCGTTTATTCTAAATACATATAATGCCTTGGCTTGCCTTGCCGTTCCAGAAACTTTACTCAAAACATATTATGTCCGTAGCCAACACTTGGACATACCTACTAAGATAAAATTTTCATGATTTTCAAATAAAATGATTTAATTGCCTATTACTGTGTTTAATTTGAGTCGCAAGAGCTCAGTTGTAACATGGGATTTCATTAAGCTCGGTGTCCTTGTTGCATGGAAGCCTTGATTTAGCCACAGCACCTATTCAGCTTACAAGCCTGTTCACAGGAACAACTTCATTTAACTTTTTGTCTGAAGCTAATTTTGCAGTTACTTGCTGCTGATCACCGTGACAAATACTATTTACCTGTCATGATCGGACATCGTGCTTCAAGTTTAGAATACCAGGTAGGCCTCTGATGTGTATATCTTTATTTTTTGAAGTAATTTATGTTACTGTAAAGTGGAACCATCATAACAGTTGCGGTTTTAATAAGCCAAGTCGTATTAAAATAATAATTTGTGACTTTTATCAAACGCATTGGAGTGTGACAGCAGTTAAGAATGTTTTCATACCTGACTGATCAATATTTCATATTTGACTTGTGACATATAGTATAAAATGTCTGAACCGAGAGGAATAATATATCGACAACTGGTTTCAAGTCGTGAAATTATATTTTTTTCGACTAACAGTCCCTTGTACGTGTGTAAATATTTCTTGTTAAACTATTGCGGTTATATAGTTTAAAAATACATTAAAAATTATTTTGAAGTTATACTTCTTCCACGCTGAGGGTAAAAGTTAAGTGTGCAACGGAATTTGCGCGCGCACAGTGTAACGAAATTCGACATTGAACGTGGTAGGGGTATGACCCAACGCGCATGCGCGTTACGTCTAGCTATATACAAACGCAAGGTACACAACACAGCACGTGGTTATATTTAAAACCGACAGAAAATCAGTTCATGTAATAAGCAAATTGAAAAACATTTTATTTATGTTAGTAATTAATTGTGAATATATTATTAATTAAATGCACTTACATTGTGCAGTGAAAAATTTGCTAGTGACAAAAATGGTATACTAAAATTTTGAAAGAGTTTTGAAGTTTTTGATGTTAATTTTTTTAAGTATTTAATTATGTTATTTAATCAAACCTTTATTTATTGTATTTAATGTCTTTCGGCGGTCATTTTAGAGTTTTCCTACTTACATAAATTATTCGCATACGTAATGAAATTTAATTTTAATCACATCAAAGAAGCATAACTTCTAACGCGCGTACATAAGTACACGCACCCATGTTTTTATTTATAGCTGCATACATACGTCTAAAGACGACCATAAATACTGATTATAGTGAAATTTAAACAACTCGGTTATTGAATCAGTGCTCATGAATTGAGTAATGCCGGGGTTTTGGGCTCAAATCATAATCTACCTGGCCTCCTCACATGACCATGAAGCCATATCGTTGAAGGCCGCCGAAAACGAATTTAAATTGTATTTTAATTTTATACGAGGGAGAGTACATGTTAAGTATACAATCTGGCTGAGATTGCGAACGAAACTTCCATCACCAATTATTAATGTTGTCTGTGGAGGTTTTAGTGAACAGAGCATTCACCTTCCACAACGACTACAACTGGTTTTATTCCCGGCGAGGCCAAACTCGGACTTGCGCATGTGGAAAACATGTCTGACGCTGCCGTCGGCTGGTGAGTTTTCTCTGAAAGCTCCTGTTTCCCCCACTGTTGCATTCCATTGCTACTTCACCTCCATGTACCTTCACTCCTTTTGGCGTTGAAGACCTCGGGGATTAAGCGCCGAAGAACTATATCTCTCTAATCACTTATGTGACGGTTGCTGCGTACTCATTTCTGTCTTTACATAGAGACGTGAGTGAGTGAGTGAATTAAGAGATTTGGGCGGCTCTTAACAGCGAGGTCTTGAGAGCCGACGAGAATGATTTAAGTAAGAATGGAGCAGCGCCGGAATGAAAGGATGGCCGACCAGCGACATCGTCCGGCACGATTCCTACATGCAAAAATCTGGAAGTGACCTGGCCGGGGATTGAACTCGGTTTGCCTTGGTGGAAGGTGAGCGGGCTAACCGATCAGCCACCGCGGCCCCACAGAGAGACGTAAAATGACGTTTGAATAAGTAAGCGTTCCCTACATAATTCCCACTAACTAAATATTTCATCTCAATAATCTCATACTTTTAATTTATCTTCATGTAAGAACATCAGTATGGAAAGTATATTAGAGTAGATTATATGATTGTATTTTCCGACACCAGCGCCCAGTTGCTCTAACGAAAAGCACAATTTGTTCCTGTAAAAAATTATTCTAAATCCGACAAAACTAAATTCGTATAGGCAAAAATAAATAAAATAGAATCGTTGTATCTTTGAAACTTATAACAGGATGTACTTTAAAATAAATTTTTTAAATGCGATAATTTAAAAAAATGTTTTTAATAGCAGTTTTTTTTCAGCGTAGAATAGGGCAATCAAATTCAAAGTATTATAAAGTGAATTTTATAAAAAATCTTTACAAGTGTTTGTGTATGTACTGCATTAAATTCATTTTTGATAAATCTGTAAATATGTCAACGTTTACACAATGCCATTCGTACATTGGCGTGCCAGCTCACATGTTAGCGGTAGTATTTATAGTCATTAATATATATAAATACTTTCTTCGTTGCTGAAGGTTTTGCCATCTCCACACCATTTCAATATAAAATTATAATTATTCCATTAACAAATAAGGATGGTTTTGCAAGTATGCGTCTACGTACTCTCACGCATATATATTAAATAGAGACACAAATATACACATGATTATATATGCAAATTTACACATAAATTAAAAATTTGTAAAAATGGCGTTTTACAATAATTTGTGTACTGTACCAAACGTTGCGTTTATATGCGTCCTGACATATACGTCGCAGTAATAACCAAAACATAATAATATATTTTGGTATATCAACCCATACAGCATATACCGACGTCATTTGCCACTTTTATCTCTGCCATAAAACTTCCCAGGCCATTTCGCTGCATTATAATTTGTTTTGTTCCAAACGTGGTAATCCTGCGTTACGCGCCATTTCACATTTATACGCTGACGGTTTGGGGAAAGATAGTAGTGGTCATATTTAACCACATATACAGCTCTTTATTTATTCTTGGATGGCAACAATATTACCAAAGTGGTCATTGTCCCGACGATAAAATCTCGTTAATGTTAAGACAACAAATCAAATAAATATATTGTTAAATTCAATTAACATTAAGAAAGCAAAGCAAAGTAACTACATTTCTCTGAAAATATTGCTGTATGTCATACCAATTTTTATTTTGGTAAATTTTCTTGAAAATGAGAAATAATACCTGATCAACGATTTTAAACAGGTGCTGATATTTGTTTTGGGTAGTTTTTTTTTGTAAGCCGAAAAACATTCTTTAGGTATAAACTTCTCATTCATATTATTCTGTTATTTTTTTGCGTTCACTTCATTATATAACGGTTATCAAAGAAGCTGACTAATACATTCTCATACGTTGGATTATATTATTTCATACACTATTCACTATGCAATATACACTATGTCTGATCTGCAAGAAAGTACTGACGCTCCACAATAACTTTAATCTCAAAAATAATAAACGTCCATCCTAGATGACATGTGTTATTTGGTGCTTCAGATTTAATGCTTAATGGTTTGAATGGTGGAACTTAAGTAAATTATTAATATATTAGTTTTAACTCATTTTATATTTTATATGTGTGAATATAAATAAGTATATTTCTGATATAGGAAGAACAAGAAAAGGCAAGAGCCTACAGACAATGAACAATATGCCAGGTTTTTCGGAAACAAACAGCTGTAATGCTCTGTGTCAGGATTCAACTCTCCCTGTCACCTATTTCTAGGGACCGATCGATGCGTGATTCAAACAGATTGAATGGCACAAAAACAGAAAGCCTTCACGCCATTTGAAGTGTAGCGTCAGGTAGTATAGGACGTGTCACATTGCTCTGTGTAACGAGTCTTTTGCCGCAAAACTGGAATATCGTTCGCAAAAAACTTATCGCAACGTGATGGGCGGACAGTGTATCATTGGTGTGAAGAAATGTCGTGCTGGTGACCAGGGTCTCCAAGCCGTATGTGTGTAAGTATACGATGTAATGTGTGGGTAAGTATACGATGTAATGTGTGTAAGTCGCTTAAAAGGCATATGTGGAAGAAATCTACGCCCCAACGTCAGAAAAATAAGCCCGGTAGTTCAATGTTCGCAACAATTTCTATCTGCAAAGTAAGTAAGGAGAGTGAAAAAAGTGTTGAACTGAGTACTGCATGATTATACGGGTTATCACAATTTACAGAGACTGAATATATGGAATAACATTTTGGTAAGTCTCCACAGAAAACCCCTACTCGAACGTACCATGAACTGCGACAACATTTTTTGAGAAATATTGTTACTCATCTCGTGACATAGGGTTGTGGAGGGGGGGNTCAGTTGCATGGTTTTGGTTTATTTGCCACGATGAAAATGGGGACTATCCATGTATCCATATTATCATGCAGGGGAAAAGTCAGGCCAAGTACTTTTCACTGATCACAGAAAAATACTCCCAATATACATCTACTTCTCTAAAAGTGGGGGAAAGATCGTTCTAAAATGTATATTCAATTATTAAATATTAACGCTATTAATTGTATTAAAAAAACGACATTACTTTGTACGAAAAAAAAAAATTTTCTAACAGAGTTCGAAACGAAATGTTGTAACATGGGAAAATTGGTTGAACATAAGTTAGAAATTATTATAAACAGCTAAAATATTTACCACAACTGGAAAAGTTTACACATGAATTTGAAACACTGTCAGTGTTATCCCAGTGATTTTTGCAAAATCAATTGCTTGTGTACTCTACAAAAGACGGTGAAATATAACTGGGAGCTCGTAAGGCAAAATAAATCATCTGATCCTTCTTCTAAGCTGAATCTGAGACTAAATCGCGTGGAAACGTTTCTAGCATTGACTATTCAAGTCAATATAAAAACGTTAAGTTTAAACTTAGCACAGATGTAGTAATACCTCAGTCGACTTATTATGCAGACGCCTGGCAGGATTCCTACATCCAGATGATGGCTCCGCCTTCACCATAGGCAACCAACTAAAACTGTCCAGATGAGGTCCGCCGAACTCTAGCGCCTATTCAACTAACAAATAACAACGAATAACGTTTGACCCACCTCAAGTACCGTCGAGTACCACGTTTCCGGAAATGCTACCGCCCCGCCTAGACGAGACAAGTTCTCCTCTGAAATCTGAAGTCTGGCAGTCAACAAAAAATTCCCCACCTTGCCAAAAAAAAAAAAAAAAAAAAAAAAAAAAAAAAAAGAAAGAGAGAGAGAGAGAGAGAGAGAGAGAAATTAAATNTTGACCAAACTGCAGCGCTGCTAATGCAGAAGAAACGCACTTTCGGAACACGAGAGGCCGGCGTAATCGAGGGAAAACACGACAGCTATCACAACAGATCTCCAGATCCCGCGGTTATCTGGTTTAAAAAATGTTGATAGCCGTCAGCACCTTCATCTCGGCACTTCTTTTCCTTCTCTCCCCTTAATGCTAATCGCGAGCACTGCCCTGCATACCAAGCGTCGAAATAACGTAAAACTGCAGTAACGGAATTTTTTTCAACGCATAATAACACGAAATGCTCTGTAATTCTAATAAAATTACTTATGAAAAGAAACCTGNCAGTAACGGAATTTTTTTCAACGCATAATAACACGAAATGCTCTGCAATTCTAATAAAATTACTTATGAAAAGAAACCTGTTTAAGATAAAATGGTGATGTGTTCTCTGTGCCCAGCTCTAAAAAACTATCGTGAGTTTAGCAAATGCTCAGTTGCCAAATTAACTAAATAATTTAACGTTAGACATAGGTTATGGGAACACTTAAAAAAAAATTGTGTGCTTGTATTTATGTTACTGGAACGCAGCTTCTTTGACACGCCATGGGAAGACTCTGAGAAAATTATAAACAATAATGTAATCACCGAATAACGCACAACCAGGTCCGTAGAGAAAATTGACCCTCTCGGTTGCAGAAGACAACATGCAAATGATTACGACTCGAGTATAGAGAGAAAATTAACTTTACCATGCTGCAAGAACTATTGGCACTATCACAGTTCTCAGGAGTTGAGTAAAACTCTTACTTAGTAACTTATTTTTGTTAAGATTTTAAGGTAATTTTTGAGGAATTGATACAAAACATTGTGATGTGGGTTATTTTATTCGTTTTCACGTTTCGTGGGATGTAAATTTTTCAACACCTTTGTTTCTGGGGAATGTTCCCATTAATCATTTCCAGTTTACTGAATACTGCATACGGATCGATGGCTATATTTTGTCGTGATTAGCGGAAACGTTCATTAAAACCTTTTGCTTGGTTTTTGCGATTTCGTTTTCATTTGTCCTTCTCGAACTCGCAACACATAGCTTTTTTATCAGCTGTGAATTTACTTGATTTATGGCGTATTAGTCTATGGCAACCATGCGTTTCGATAACAGGCAATCTGTAAACGGTATTGGGGAGGTGAAAGGTATTTTCATGAACATTGTGATGAGAAAAATAGATACATCACTTTAACTAAAACTGAAAACCTTGTGCATTTCAAAGCCCAAGTTTACCGTTGGGTGAGACTTCTCGTACAAATTTATGTACACTGTTAATTATAGATACCTTATTACTGGGAAAATATAATAAGAAAAGAATATATATATCAATTTCCTTTTTAACAGCTTCGAATGGCAAAGCGATTGAAAAAAGACTTAAAATGATACATTCTGACCATCTTCAATCATTCAAAGCATGTTAAATATTTTTTAAGCGTTGATATTTTTTATGTAAATTTAATGTGTGACTTCTTGAAAATCTGGTAGAAACTGTCTCATTGTTTCTTGTTACATTTAAACCACGTCAAATTTTCAAAATTGTGTGACAGAAATAATGAGATGCAAATATTTAAGCGACTGCCTAGTTACTCATTTGCTCAGTTCAATATATTGCACTGACTTAATTATCAGAATAATTTTATTCATTTCCGTAGGAAAAGCTGTTTCTCGCAAACACCTTACGCTTGATTTAGAGTGACATTAAAAACATTCAGTTGGCATCAAAATGGATTTGTTTCTAAGCATGTTTTATAAAAAAAAAAATTCTAAGACGTAAGTAGTGAAAATATAATATTTTTAACATCATCACAAATGCGGCTGTTTTAAATTCGCAGGAAATTTCTTGGAAATCGTCGCTAGAGACAAACGTGTTGATGAGGATTTTTATTGCTGAAAAAAAGCACTGCTGTGTGCAGAATTTAGGATGCCTAATTTAATGTAATTGTGTGATACAAACTGCAGTAGGTTTCAACGGTGTTTACGTTGCGAGGTGGGGGAACCAAGTGCTGATAATAACGATGTATCATCGGCCAGCTGAATTACTTAGATTGTCTGGAGTTTTAAGTATGTTACAACGTTTCGGAGGCGATTCCTGGTTAAACATGAGTTAGGAAATATATTTACGGCTTATGACCCAAAGAGTCATAAGAGTTATGACACCGCTCCTCAAGCAATGTTGCCCCTAATCCCGTGCAATCTGTTAAAAGGTGAAACTGTCTCACTGGGGCTGCATCCATTGGATAAAACCTTCAGCTTCAGTAAACCTGCGAAATACTTCATTTCTATATAATACTTGTACTTAAACATTTTCGTCTCGGTTTTCCAAGGAAGTCTCATCGATTTGGCAATGGAGACTTTCGATTGCAGCCGCAAAGTCAGCATCTCCTTCAGTGTTGAACTCTCAAGTTTCTCATTAATATGTGACCTTAAATCACTAAGCCTGCCTTCTCGGTGTACAATCGATGACCCGCAATAAAAATCGTACGTTATTGTGTAATATTCTATACGTTAAGTCTATAGATTTATTATTTTTTCGCTATTTAATATATTTACCTTTTTTTTTCTTTTTATGGCAATGCTGACATATCTGTTTAGTTCGAAGGCGGTCTGAAATTCAGGCAATCTACGGTCATAAAAATTACGTGACATTGTATAAACTATTCAGAAGAATCAACAAACTATTTAATAAAGTAGATGAATTAACCAATGTAGATACTGGAGTATCGATCGCTATTATCTCACTAGGTATTCTAGGTGAACCAAACTACTAGGTCGGTAATTGCCACCCGCGTTGAAACGAAAGGGCAGCACATAACACCAATTCCTCAAACCAGACACGTTTTCAGAGAATAACTCGTGATATTTGATCCATCAGTCACGTACCCCTGTGCATATATTAAATGACTGGCTGTCAATATTCTATGAAAGATGCAAATATATAACTGTAACGATGTTGCTGGTCTTATCAGAATCACAGATTTGTTGTTTACATAATTGCGTAAACGGATTTTCTTGGTGGCATCTCCAATAAAGGTAATCTTTCCTTGAACTCACTTAATTTTATGCCACATCACTAACATTTGTTGTGTAGAGATCTGTTTTTTTATAGGCTCTATAAAAATTCTTATATAAATTGAAAACAGGTCTGGTATTCTCACAATGAGTTTTATTATACATGTGAGTATAGAGATTTTCACAGCACTTAACAGCAAGGTCTTGAGAGCCGATGAGGGTGAAGCGAGGTGAGTATGGAGCAGCGCCAGAATGAAAATACGGGGGAAACGGGAGATCCCCGAAAAAACCCGCCAACCGGCGGCATCTTCCGGCAATATATAATATATTTAAAGGCCNTACGGGGGAAACGGGAGATCCCCGAAAAAACCCGCCAACCGGCGGCATCTTCCGGCAATATATAATATATTTAAAGGCCTATATAGAACTCTGTGATTTTAAGTATTTTTATTTTGTTTCGATTCCCTTAAAATTCATTTTGAGAAATGGATATTGCAACGGTAGGATACACCTCCACTGACTGATGATATCATCTTACATTTATTTTACTAGATATCAGTCCGTGGAGTGGGGTTCGGTGTAGTTAACAATATTGTCTGTATTAAGGTGCCGAAGTTAAGATCATATTTCCCCCTCTACTACTTAACCAATGCGAATTGAGTAATAGGCACAACAAGCACGAAACTAACACTGTAGTAACTAATAACACATTAAACACAGGCATACAAAAATGGAACTTGGAATTGGAGCAGCACTACGAAACTTTTTGAGGTTGGGAACGTGTCGTCCGCGAAGCTAGTGAAAGGATATGTTGGCGCGCAGTACTACCTGTAAATAGTGTACGCTATTGACAGGTAGTACTGTGCAGGACCATTCCACTGATGGACCGGTGTTAAATGGTTCAGTTTTCACCTCACAAGAGTGTCTCAAAGTGACAGTCACCGACCTCAACGGAAGCATGATAACGGCGTACGAGATTCTGCCGCACCCGTTCAAATTTCCCATTTGTGTTGCATCTGTAGTTGATATATGCTGTTCGCGGTACAGTAACCCCTTTTGAGGCCCTAATTACTTTTTCCTTTCAGCCATGTTGTATTCTTTAACCACCTTTTCAAATAAATATAGCCATGTAAGTAATAAACACGGTTTGTATATTCCACCGCACTTGGAAGTTGACGTCTAAGGATAAAATAAATTATATTTATTGACTATTATTTTACATGACAGGACTTTCAAAAGTGCTTACTTTGCCGTGAATAGCCTATACACACACGTACCGTGCGACAGAACCATCTTACGGACGATAGGTGAACCACACAAACGTCATATGTCGCCCCGCCCACATGTTCACGCCCATATCTCCTTAAGATTGCCTCGCGGAACACACGTTCCCAATCTCAAAACGTTCTGTGGGCGGCCCCTATTCCCAGTTTCATTTTTGCACGCTTGTACTGAAATATACTGTATACTCACTTAAATATTTTCATCTCGGTTTTGCAAGGAATTCTCACCGATTTGGCAATGGGGATTTTCAACTGCAGCCGCAAAGTAAGCATCTTCTTCAGTGTTGAACTCTCAAGTGTCCCATTAGTATGTAACTTTAAATCACTAAGTCTGTCTTTTCGGTGTACCATAATTTATGGTACTCGTGCGCCATAAACTTAACGAATATTCTGTTACGCATACAGAACCAAAATTTATTTCTCCTTGTCCTCTTCCGTGTTGGGATTTCTCCGTCTTCTACCTTCTCTTCCGCTGTAGTCTTACGGGCTTCATAAGTGGTTTCCGGAATAGAGCCATAGAGGAATTGAGTTTCCGTACTGCAAGCGGGGCCATTAAACAGCGGGTAAGAGATTTTTTACGGCTCTACTACTCTTCGACAGCGGAGTCATTAGAGGTGGAAGCAGCTTCTCTATCAGCNGGGTAAGAGATTTTTTACGGCTCTACTACTCTTCGACAGCGGAGTCATTAGAGGTGGAAGCAGCTTCTCTATCAGCAAGAAGCGGGGAAGGAATCTGCCATGACCGATCGCAAAGAACCATCAACACGTTTGCCTGGAGCGATTTCAGAAAACGACTGAAAACTTAGATCGTGATGATTACGCAGACAATCGAATCTGGATCCATCTTGATGAACATCTGTTTTACCACTGCGCCAATTNTCGTGATGATTACGCAGACAATCGAATCTGGATCCATCTTGATGAACATCTGTTTTACCACTGCGCCAATTTGCTCAGCAGTACGTAATAACTTCTCAGAGACAAGAAGCGCCTTTCAAGGTGAACAAACTTACTGGTTTGAAAATACCTACTTTTATGTTAAATATACGACCAAAACTCTTTATTCGTTGTCGGTAATGTCACGAACAAATTTTTTACATGCCGGTCGTTTTCTGATGGTAACGGGCGCTGCTTTGTTCTCAACTCGCTTTACCCTCATCCACTCTCAAGACCCCGATGTTAAGAGTCACTCATACCAATCCCACTTCACTCTTTCAGATACTTCTACTACCAGAATCCTCCCTGAACTGTTTGCGTAAATACTGGTTGCAACAAAGCAGTCGTTCTCACACTGTGGTCCGTCGACAACCTGTGGTCCGCGAAGTTATTAAATTATTAATAGAATTAATAAATTTCGAAATTTTCAACCGTTCAACATTTTTTATATCAAATTTTCATGATGACAATGCATTTTAATGAGGTGTTAATTTGGTTTTTCAAAATCCTGATACTTGAATGGAAGGTGGTCCGTGTTAGGTTGACATTCTACAGCAAATGGTCCGTGGTGAAGGAAAGCTTGAGTATCACTGGCATATAGTTTCGAGAGAAGTTGACAGATGTACCCGTGCTAGGGAACTCCGCACAAGAGTATGATATATTACGTAGCACAACAGACCTTCAATAAGCTCAAAGTCTCACGAGCTGGCGTAGATATCAATCCTCAACGCTAGTACGTACCCACCAGCCGCTCCAACCTTACAATATTCCAAGTACATAGACACTGATCACCCGCTGTGTAAAATTCTATCCATTAAATCTTTCCTTTGCAACACACACATGATAGGGGGGCGGGGGGGAGAAGACTGGCTTCAAGGTTTTGAACTGCGGTGAATGGAATTGGTAGTTTGATTTTGTGCTTTTGACATTTTCTTCTAATTTTTCTTATTGTTTATTTTTCGATTGTTTTAATTCTATATATATATACATATATATATAATTTTATTAACTGTGTTTTACATGGATATTCTCTGTTGCGCGAAATACAGGCCCAGCATACAATTAAAAACATGAATGTAACGTGTAAAAGATAATTATAAATTGGCACAGCATGGACAAATATTATTTTAAGGCTTGGGACTTGTCACCTGTTTTCACTACACCCAAAGCTAATTTCGCAGCTCATTAAAAAAAAAAATTCGTTTGGTAAAATAACATTACGAATGTAAAGCAATTGTTGACATTCAATGTGAAATGAGAAAATGCATTTCGGTACCACAAGCAACATGTTTTAGCTACTACATTACGATAACTGATTTTATTGTCACCTGCATTACACTTCTTTGCTATGCGAAAATAAATTACATTGAAAATATGTTTTTAAGTTTCTTGAATAACTAAGAAATTATGTGTCTTTCTCGTACTAAATTAGAAATTTTTCTCTTTTTTACAGCCGGTTCACGCATCTAATATATTTTTCTCCATAGGACAATCAACTCTATATGGCAACTGGAGAACGACGAGCTAAGATTATTCATATGGCCTGTAAAATGCTCCTTAAGCACAATTAGAAGCAGCACTAAAAAAATGGTTGTCTTTCCATTTTTTTTATTTACTGACTCAATACCTTAAATTATATTTTGGGAAGCTTTGCTAGGTAAACTAATGTTTAGTATCATACTTTAACGTATTTCTGTAATTTCCTATTAGGAACACATGAACCTCGTGTAGTCAGATTGAGTAGACTAAGTTTTTTTTAGAGCATTATGTATTGAGAATATATTTTCATATAAAAACGTACACTACAATAGTTATTTCGAATAAAAAATATTGCATAATTTTATTACAGATAATGGTTCAATTTAATAAAGTTACGCAGACAGTTGTACAATTTTATGGAAACCAGTGACAAATGATCTACAGTTCTTGCTCCCCTAGTAAAAAATTCGCAAAAGTTTCGTTTAAATTAAAATGTCATGGAACAGTCGCTGGCGTGAGAAATGTCGTCCGTACTAAACTTAAGTGGTAGCTTAAAAATAATGTGTATTAATGGACCTGCCTAAATTGTTAGGTAGTAAAGCAATAAATTGTTTGCTAGTGATTTTCCCACGATTGCTATAAATAAAAAAATAATTGCCTTGCTTTCAAATACCCACAAAAGGTTTTGTCATTATATAATACATTCGTGGCTAACCTATATAATTAGTGAAAAGTTCCCGACATGTTTCTCCGGTATAGTAATATTTTTTCTGCTTGCCTTTTATTTAGGAACCTTGTTTTTATTTTGAGGTAACAGTTCTTCCTGCATTATTTCTAAGATTAGATGTAGCATTTGTATACAACTAACTCGTGCTGTGCTTAGTAAAGGACGAAAACGTCTAACGAAGTAATCTTTTACTAGAGCATTTTTTCTGTCTCGATTCGAACACTTATTTTGTGTATGCTTTTCAGTTCTTCAGTCAACCCCCCCAATTCAGCCAGAGTTAGGAGCAGGAGTATTTCGCGAATTCATTTCAAGACATGGTGGTGACTAAAATTACGTCTTGGAAGTTTTTTATTTATGTCAAACCTGCAAGAATACTAGGCCCGGATCATATGCAATCGAAACTGGGGTACAACTCGCTACTCGCTTTGTCAGTGGCCAATAAAAAAAATGCAGACTCGAGTATACAAAATACTGTGTGATATAAATTACAGGTGGCTGAACCCGCGAATTATTTCCGTATTTTCTCGCGAGACCTGAACACGATTGGTTGTAACTTTAATAATTTTTCCGAACTCTACTTTTCGTTAAATACGTCCAACAAGAGATGATGATAACCAGATTCGTAAAGTTGCTTCCTACTCAGTTTATTCCCGGTGAAAATAATATAAAATTTTCTTTACACCAATAATATTAATAACACTGCAATGTAGCAAAAAGTTGCAAAAATATTTGACATACCAATAAAAAATTAAAGTTTATTTTGTGGTTGATTATTTACCGCGCTGCAATTAGTCGTAAGACCAAAAAAAAAATACTTCGCAAATTTTTACAACGCTACTCTTATATGAGGAAATGACTGATGCTTTTCCAACATATGCTCGTGTTTTCTCACAATATATGTACATTCACTTATTACACTATATAGATATGTTGTCACCGAAAAGATAAGGTGTGAGGCGATTCAATAATGGGCTGGTATCACAAACAGGAAACAAACACCCCGAAATTAGTAATCTTGGAAAATAATTATTACAAAAAGAAGAAAATATTAATCTCGGGTATGGAAGAGTCGCGCGTTAGGGGACAACGCTCACACATCTTTGTGGATCTTTTCGACTCTCAACTGTTACATAAAGTCTATTGTTTACTATTAATTTCATGGTTTTCGTCATATGTAATACAATTAACAGTCGTTTCGTGGGCGTGTACTCCGCGAGTAAGCGTTTGGAAGTAAGTGGAATAGTTGCAAATATGATAATACAAATATGGGGGCCGCGGTGATGTAGTGTTTAGATTTCTCACCTCTCACACAGGCAAATCCTATTCGATTCTCTGTGGGTTCGCTCACGGATTTTTGCATGTGGGAATCGCGTCGGACGATGTCGCTGGTCGGCGGGTTTCCTCGGGGATCTCCCGTTTCCCCCGCTTAGGTATTCCGGTGCTGCTCCATATTCATGACTTCGATGCTAAGAGACGGCTAAATCTCTCCACTACACTCTACTCATAAAATAGTTATAATATTTAAAATCCTCCTAATTTTATTGTGTTTTAGAATCTGTAAAAATTAAACTATGTTCTTCAAAATAGAGTGAGCTTTTAAAAAAGCATATATTCATATTGTTTAATAGGCTCGTAAATTGGATTAATGAAAAGGATGTAATTATTGTTACAATAAATGTGGCAAAAATGTAACAAATATTTCATGACAGCTGTCTTATCTCTTGTTTAAATTCGTAATATACTTCATTTCAATAACGTATTCGAGTTTACGAAAGATAAGTGTCAAGCGCAATTTTGTTTTTACGTTTTACGCTTGTAAAAATCATTAGAGCATGCGTAATAAATAAAAAACAAAGTTAAGAGTTCGTATTTTTGCACGTGAAAAAAAGGGTACATCACAAATAGGACCAAAACCTAAGTTAACACACAAATAAACACAATTTCCTTATCTACCGCCAGATTAAAAGCGGCAGCTTCGGAACATCAGTGCACCCTGCGGTGGAAATTACCCTTATGCCAACGTCTCCCATACTGAATTTCGTTTTCTTCCCAACCGGAGTAGAATAAACCTTAGCAATAGCTAGGAACTGGAAAATTTCGCGAATTAATTTTTTGANGTTTTCTTCCCAACCGGAGTAGAATAAACCTTAGCAATAGCTAGGAACTGGAAAATTTCGCGAATTAATTTTTTGACAGGCTAGACATCAAACCTAGCTGTATTTCTGTTGCGTTTTCAATTGGATAATTGTTTATTGGACACATCTAGGTGAACTCTGTGCCAATTAACACACTTCCAAGCAAAGCCAATCGCTGCCGCATCCCGCCTCACTGGTGAGCCGTTCACTAGCCGACGTGCAGACCAGGAAAAAAAGCGGCATAGCCGTNTTTACGAAAGATAAGTGTCAAGCGCAATTTTGTTTTTACGTTTTACGCTTGTAAAAATCATTAGAGCATGCGTAATAAATAAAAAACAAAGTTAAGAGTTCGTATTTTTGCACGTGAAAAAAAGGGTACATCACAAATAGGACCAAAACCTAAGTTAACACACAAATAAACACAATTTCCTTATCTACCGCCAGATTAAAAGCGGCAGCTTCGGAACATCAGTGCACCCTGCGGTGGAAATTACCCTTATGCCAACGTCTCCCATACTGAATTTCGTTTTCTTCCCAACCGGAGTAGAATAAACCTTAGCAATAGCTAGGAACTGGAAAATTTCGCGAATTAATTTTTTGGCAGGCTAGACATCAAACCTAGCTGTATTTCTGTTGCGTTTTCAATTGGATAATTGTTTATTGGACACATCTAGGTGAACTCTGTGCCAATTAACACACTTTCAAGGAAACAATCGCCGCATCCCGCCTCACTGGTGAGCCGTTCACTAGCCGACGTGCAGACCAGGAAAAAAAGCGGCATAGCCGTGGGAAAACATCAGACTTCCAAGCAAAGCCAATCGCTGCTGCATCCCGCCTCACTGGAGAGCCGTTCACTAGCCGACGTGCAGACCAGGAAAAAAAGCGGCATAGCCGTGGGAAAACATCAGACTTCCAAGCAAAGCCAATCGCTGCTGCATGCCTGCCGAATGGCTAGCCGCTCAGAAAATCCTCAGTCATACTGTGGATCTGGACTCGAACCGCCATCAGCCCTGTCCCCTCGCTTAAGGAGTATAACTTCTTGTCTTTCACTGCCTCCGACAACCCTTGTGGGGGAAGGGTGGGGTGATCGGCACTGTACAATACATTGTGAGTTGTTGGGTATTCTCGCGGTACTCCCGTTTCTGTTGCAACCAGAGCTCCCAACCGTAGAGTGATCATAGGTCTTCTTTATGTCGTATATCAGTCGTTGTATTGTGTTGAATAATAACATAATAATACAACGATAAGGTAGCATAATTAAGGTTCAGGGATGTTTTCGAAATGCAGTAAACTTTTACACTTAAAATACAGCAATATAAGGGAAATTTTGTGCTCAATCATACCAACAGACTGACGAGTGGTGACACTGAGAACTTGCTATTTTATCATTGGAACTGAAAGCAAAACGGAATGGAATAACTTTGTTGTTTCGTGATCAGAGTTGCCAAGTAAACGCTGAAACTTCACATAAATTTCATATTCCTAAATTAACCGCTCATAAATGTGCCGCCTTCGGCTCGATAGCAAAGGAAAGACATACATATATGGGAAAAACTATCGAATTAATTATCACGTCTGCCGTCGCAAATTCGCGTCATTGTCATATTTAAGCTGTGATATCTCAGTCTTAAAGGTTTTTAGTTAATTATGTCCATATGTTGATATTATTGTCAGACTATTACGACTGAGATGATTAATGCAAAATATTTACGTCTTAATATAACGTTTTACTAATACCCTCCAAAGAAGTATAATTTTGGAGGTATGTCGTATTGCACATGCAAACTAATTGGCAACACTGTTTACAACTACTTTTCGTCGCTGCTTTCCCTATGACCTTTCGTTCTATTCGGACTGAAGACCACAGCTGTTAAGAGCCACCCAAGTTTCACTCATTCCGTCACTGGCCACCAAAAATCACACGTGCAGCCACATGTTTGTGGAGAATGGGCAGATGTTGCACGGTGTCGTAGTGTTTGATCTACACGGTACCTATTTTTCCCTAGTTTACTCTTCACCTTCTTAAACGTACTTCTGCAGCTGATCTCGAGCTACGTGTCTATAGCATATTTACAATATCTGTACACTTTTGGAATAAATATCTTGAAAAATGAACCCACGTATGATAGGTTTGATTTTTTCCCGTAAACAATCACATACCCTACCACAAGCGTTTTATGCTTCCGTTGTAAACTTCCGTCTTAATGCGACTTTTATTCATATTTTGTATTTTAGTTTTTATTTTTATTTCAAACTAAAAATTGTTTAAAATCAGAGATGAAAGAGTTATGCTAGCAAGAGCTACCAAGACACACTCCTAAGAAAATAATATTAATTTTAATTTTTTGACGTTATTTATAAACTAAATATTATTTCTTGCTGTTTTAGGTTTTCAGGAATGCAATGCTGGAATAACATTATATTTTTATTTTTATTATATATATAATGTCTTTCCAGCGCACATAAATGTTACTTCTTATGGGAAAAATCTTTGAACGCGTCATGGCTCAGTAAGACGAGTGTGCCTTGTGACGCTGAGAAATTTTCTAACTCCATAATCTTGAGACAAAAAATCAGAACCACTGATCCTATTTCAGTCAAACCAAATTTTTATTTACATGCATGCATAATATACAATCTCTGCATGTACCAAGAATATGTAAATTACCAGTAGTACCTATTAATTTTCTATAAATCCAGATTTCGTAAAAGGAAGAGCAGCAAACGCTACCAAATTTGAGGAAAAATTAATTTGTCATATTTAGGAAACTGCTTGCAGTACAGAAACAATATAATTATTAGTTGGCCTACTAATTATTTAAATCGTAATCATTAATAATGTGAATGTTGTGTATATGTAACCCACCCCCATAATTTCAAAGGGAGTGTTGTCACTATTATTTCTGCAAAGAAAAGTATTTTACAGGAACAATTCCATATTTTTAACCAGAGAATATGACACGCCGGCAGAATAAGCAACGTTAATGTCTTTTGCAAATATTGTCTAACTGTCGCCCTTAGAGAGTAAAAATTCCATGTTTTCTTTCACAAAGAAGTCTTACTGCCTGTCAGGTAGGCAACCAGTTATGGTTGTCTGCGTGCCACGCCGTAGTTGAATGCGTTTCTCGCAACTGTGCGTGTGTGGTCTTACATTAGTAAGTTTCTCAAATAACGGTTCAGTGGAATTTTCTTATTGTTAGGAGAAAGGAAATCATAATAGAAATTGAAGTTCTTGCACTACTAGTTTATTGTAATACCATTATAAGCAGCTTAACACTAAGTGTTCTAAATGTCGGTCGCCAACCTCTCTGCAACAATTAATTCGGCGTATGAAAGACTGGTGTAACCTTTCGAAAACACACGGTGTATACTGAAAATTGTCGCAGGCAGCCACAACCATGGCTAATAGAAATTCCTCCGGCGCAATGTGTGTGTCGTACACCAGAGCCTTGATGAGCCCCCCCAGGAAAAAGTCTACCAGATTGAGGTCAGGAGAGCGTGCTGGCCACGCAACAAGCCCACTTCTTCCACTCCACCGTGTTGGATGTTCCATGCTAAGGGGACTAGATACATTTCTTGTGGAATGTGGATTAGCACTGTCGTGTTGAAGCCACATACACTGCCGGACCGCGAGTGGCACATCCTCGAGGAAAACTGGCATGTGAATTGCAAGAATTTGCCGTGCATGTGCCCAGTCAATCGTTGCGGCATCTAGTAGAGCCCCAATGAGATGGTCAGCTGCAATGCCCACCCAGATGTTCATAGAAAATCTGTGCTGGTTGGCTGTGATGACGATTACGTGATGTTCGGTGTCGTCCTATATGGGACTGATCCTACTATTAAAATAACAGTCTCTCGCGAATGCCGTTTCATCAGTACGCAATATACAATGAAAGCAAAATGAGGAACCGCCGTGCACTGTTGGAGAAACCACTGCGAAAAAATCACGTCCCAATGCCTGCACCTTTCGGACGTGGTAGGCATGCGGCGGCTGCTCGTGCATGACACGCCATACAGTGGACTGGGACACGCCCATTCCGTGCGCAATGGCGCGGGTGGTTGTTGACAGGTTTAGTTCCACAACACTTAGTACTTCTTCAACATTTGCTGTTAACTTCAACGTAAAGCATAATCATGTCTGTCATTTGTGAGTCGACATGGCGAAGTAAACGAATGCATGCAACACGCAGTTAAAAGGGCGATAGTTAGACAATTTTTGCAAACGGCATTTATGTTGCAACTTTTGCCGGCATTTCATAATCTATAATAAAAAATAAGGAATTTTTCCTTTTAACATACTTTCATTTTCCAGAAATAAGGGTGGTAACACCCACTTTCAACATGATCGGGGTGGGCTACACGTAAACGAAATGCTCTTTATAAATGATTATGGTTTAAATAATTAGTAGACCCCCTAACTAATGTTTTGTTTCTGTCCCGCAAGCAGTTTCCTAAATATGACAATAAATTAAAAATTTTTGTCACACTTTTGAAGTGTCTAACGCTCTTGCCATTTTACCTGGACCATGGGTTGCCTACCTCAGTTTTTCTATTTCCACCTCAGGAATAACATATCGAAATTTATCGGCATGCTTTAGATACAAGTTATAGAACGCAAGAATGTCAATAAAGTTTGTTTGACCGAAATCGGTTCCGTGGTTCCGATTTAGTTACGAAGCTTTATACCTACAAAATTTATTAACACGCAGCTTCACCCACTAGTCTTGCTACGCTGTGACGCGATCAAAGTTTCCCTGGTTAAATTATTATTTGGTGTGTGTTCGGAGATCTTATCTGATGTAAGTTTATCTTATGCCTTTGATGGATTTAACATGCCGACGCTCTTTAAATGTTAGCTATGATGTAATATATCTTATAAGCTGCAAGATTCACCATTTGCTCTTGCGTCTTTGCATGAACGAGACGTACACAGGATCCGCCCATGCACCGACGATCTCCCGGTCGTTTGCTTCCAACACTCTTTACTTTTGGGAGGATACTAAGTGAGTAGCCCACAGGTAGAACTATATCGAGGTTTCAGAAAAGTCGGAAGAAACCACTAATCACCTATGATGGGTGGCTTGCAGCTCGCTCGTGAGTCAGTAAACTCCGCTTCTGGATGCTTATTGGTCCCCGTTGTGTGCAGCGATGCTTACCGGCCGAAGTCTGACTTGACCTCACCACCTCCCCTTTCAAGGACATTCTAGGAGCACTACCTTACCTAAATAGTCTAGAAGTTCAGTGCCCTACTTTAACTAAGCTCTCTAACTACATTAGGAAGACGGTCTCGGGAAACATTGCAAGTACCGACTGAAAAGTAAAAATATTGTATTATTACCTTCAATTATCGAATAGAGTCACAATAATGCCAAGCCAACATTGCCCTTTGTTGTAGCATGGCAGTTATTGTGATACGTATTTTCATTCGTCCGTCAGTGACGGCTGAAGAGTGCGTGTGACCACCGTTACAAACCCTTGAAGGTATTTTACAAGTTTATGGAAGGGAAAACAAGAAAAATATGAAAGGAAAATCGTATATAACTGCTATTACTAAATTTATGAGCCAATAATTAAGAGTAGTGGATTACTTCCATCGAGATATTTCTGACACCGTAAATATGAATACGTTGTTGCGGCACGAAAAATTATGTAAAACAATTCTACCAGTATGGGAAAATCGTTGTTCGCAAAGTTGGCCAAAGCCGTTATCTAGGGTTGCCGTTTGTTGATTTTTTTCAATGTTGGCTTCGAAAAACCTGCGAATTTCAGCTGATATGTTTAGGGCTAATTTATGTCGCACATCCTATTGAAAGTTGGGCCAGGCGCGATATCCGCAATCCTGGCCCGTATTGTCAGGCTTCTTCCGGAAGCAGGGTGGCACACAGTACACGGAAAACCATGTTCGTAGTCGTAAGCATGAATATATTTGGGGTTCTTATTCAACCTCTGCGGAATCACACCAGCACACACCGAGGGTGTGTTGTGAACAAGCAAGTTACGGCAATCAGCACAAGGCCTGGCCAATATTAAGGAGTGACCCTCGGATGGCCGCACTGAACCTCCTTATGGAGTTAAACAGCGTTCGCCTAGTGCCCGAAAAGCACTGGTGTTGAGATACGCTCAATCACTGCACAAGAGATAACAGCTAATGCCGCAGTTGACCAGTTCCGACTGCAGTGTTGCCAACACACAAACCTGAAAGGAAGCTAAATGGATGACTAAATATAGCAAAAAAATAGCTAGACAAGGTTACTGATAAAGCTATAAAATAAGCTAACTGATATTACAAAGTCTTTTCCGAAATAAAATTGTATTTAAAACACAGAAATCATGTTTAAAGTCAGCTCAGCTAAATACATTTTGTTTGAAATCAAATTGTTTCGCGTTAAGTTCACATTTACAGTGCTTGTTGTAAGGTTTCAGTTTTATCAAATTAATCTCTTTGGAGCCGTCCTATGAAAATCATTTAATAAAATCCACTCCTTCCAACACTTTCGTATGTACCTAGGAATCGGAGGCATTTTTAGTTATTTAAATTCTGTTTCAAAAATCTTATCGATTAGTAGCTAAACCAAATACTAGGCCTATACAATTTTTCTCTAATTCTCACTTTCACTTGCACGTATTACGAACACAGCATGGGATCCTCACGCTTAGAGGCGACCGTGGTCCAACCTCCGATTACTGTTCATACCAGTAACGGCGAGGCACGTCGACCGCTAGGGTCGACCCTTCTCTGGGTGGGGAGCCCTCCTGATCTCCTCCATCGTGCGGAGTTTCTACCACCGCCACCACGAGTGCAACCTCGACGGATCAGGCACCCGAGATTATCTCGGGCGCCCAACCCGAGATAATCTTGCGTGCTTATGTGCAGGTATTTCTAGAAGAATAAGTTTACTGCGGAATTTAATCTCGATTCGCCTGGAAAGCAGCAATTCTATGACGTAGTATGTAACGCAAATGGTAGGAACCGGTTAGAGGTTATGTGAAACCGGGTTTGACATCAGTGACGAGTGGGTCGGGTGTTTATTGCTAGCCGGATTGACGGAAAAATATTCCCCTAAGATTATGGCCATTGACCATTCAGGAATTCCCATCACAAGAGACGCCATTAAATCGAAGTTGTTGGATATGGTAACGGATGTTAACGTAAAAGATCGTAATGAAGTTAGCGACGCATTTGCGAGTTCACAGAAGTGGCAACCTAAGAGTAATGTCAAGGCAGGTGGTAACAAAAATTGAAACTAGCGCTACGGCGATCTTCACGATCGCCCGCAGCTCTAGCAAAGTTTCCATGGCACTGACAGGTTCACCCGGCAGGTCTTTTAACATAGCCTAGGTACCATTTATTCCGTTTTACGAAGGAAGATACATCTTCCCCAAGCATAACGGAAGCACGAGAAATGGGGAAGTCCCGGCGTAACTTAATTTTTTTGAATTCAAGAATGGCGGGTGCCGAAGCACAATTCACTGAGCATATTGGTGGAGAAAGGCTTTATAGGACTCGAACGTCCGTCGCTTCATTCTTCGTTGTTATTACCCCGCGAAGGTTACCAGGCTCGGGTGGTAGGGTGTGGTACCACCCCCACAGATCAATTTCATACGTATATTTCCTCTCCGTAGCCAGCTACAGGCAGGAAACACTTTATCGCTCCTGTGCCCTTTCTGAGTCATGCGGACGTATAAGAACATTCCCTTATTTTCATATGCTTCTTTTTAATTTTGGCCTTTGGCCTGTTATAGAAACCACGTAGTTTTTCCACGCCTTCAATTGTATTCTCACAGATCTGCGTCCATGTAGTCTTGAGTAGTGGCATAGTGCGGTTAACTAGCGCGCTCATCCAGTTCCTCACACTTCTTAGAATATATTCTAGTTTATATCTACACCATCTACAGTGGCAGTAGGAATAATTTGACTAACCGATTGATGTTACACTGTTTATTCAATCCCTCTCTGATGACATCAAGCAGAGAGGGGAGCCTCCAGACATCTTGCCATGTAATCTCGAGGACCCAGATGCCTTCCTTAACCATGGAGGACTACGAAGAGTAGGAATTGAAATCGAAATGAAATTATTTATCAGTTACCTATCGATTAAATAAGAAGGATAAGATTAACAAAACCAATTAGTTGGTTCTTTATAATAATGTGCCCTATGCTTTTTAAAAATTAGGAGTAGCGAAAAACGTTTTATTTGTACTGTGTTACATTTGCTCCAGAGAGAAAAAAAAGTAAACAGACATTCTCCCAGACTGTACAGATAACTTCAAATCGGCTGCATGTTGACATCCGGCAACACCCATTACACTACCTAAAATTAAATTACATATAGCATAATTCGGCTACGGTGCGCAAAACTAACGATTACCTGTTTTAAAGAAAACCACTACTCGCACAGACTCTGTCACATATCGAAAAATAATCGAATGCCATTAATCGACACGTCCAATTATTTAAAGAACGACAATCGATTAAACAAAATCGATTAATCGCAATTAAATAATCCATTATGGTACCAAAGGAATGGTGATGGAACATCCTTAGTGGAAGTCCCAGGGCACGGGTGGACGTGCAGCTGCAAGGGTCGACACGACGGCAGCGGCTGCGCTTCTGTAGCCGTCGGCAGTGTGCGGCCGAGAACGTGGCCGGCCACCGCCGCAGATTAAGACCCACACGAGAGGTCACGCCTGGAACCGGGCCGAGGGCCGTTAATAATGCAGCGGCTCGTAATTAATAGCGGCTGCGCAGGTTCACCAGCGGCGCGGGTTAATCATGCAGTGTCCGCCCGCCACCGGTTCCTCGTTCTTGCCGGGGTTGTTTCCCTGCACGCACCCTCCTCCTCGCTTCCAGGATCTAGCAGAGCAGCGGACACCGCCGGAGGCTGGCTGGGTCGTGATTAGTTCTGGCCCTGGCGAGAGAGAAAAATAGGGGAGGTTGGCGAAGTGAAAGGCCATGCCCACGAATTTTGGCAACAAGGGATACAAATCGGCAGCAGGCGACGTGCAGTCATAGACTAGATATGAGGTAGACAGTTTATTTGCCTTCTGCACATGTACCCAACAACAACCTACCCCAAAGAAACACGACTGTCATAGTCAGACAGGTCTACAGTGATGAACGCATTTTATTATAACTCAATTTTTAAGAGACAAGCACTATTAAATTAATAATTTAATTCTTTTAGCAATCTGAAATTAACAAAAGTGCATTACAAACTAGTCGTGGGAAAAATACATAAACTTCAAAGTACTTGCTTAATAATCAGTGTTCTAGGCTTGAATCCAATCCGCGCCGTTTTTGCTAGACCTGATGGCAGAAAAGCAGTTCAAAGATGCTGCACGGAGATTGTGTGCAACCAGCGAGATCGGTCTGCCTCATCTTTAGTCGACGCGTGCTACCAGAAACAGGTAGTGNTACAGTGATGAACGCATTTTATTATAACTCAATTTTTAAGAGACAAGCACTATTAAATTAATAATTTAATTCTTTCAGCAATCTGAAATTAACAAAAGTGCATTACAAACTTGTCATGGGAAAAATACATAAACTTCAAAGTACTTGTTTAATAATCCGTGTTCTAGGCTTGAATCCAATCCGTGCCGTTTTTGCCAGACCTGATGGCAGAAAAGCAGTTCAAAGATGCTACACGGAGATTGTGTGCAACCAGCGAGATCGGTCTGCCTCATCTTTAGTCGACGCGTGCTACCAGAAACAGGTAGTGNCACGGAGATTGTGTGCAACCAGCGAGATCGGTCTGCCTCATCTTTAGTCGACGCGTGCTACCAGAAACAGGTAGTGATCATCTGCAAGATATTCAGGGTGATCTTGAACTCCAAGTATAAACGTTATGAAATGATTCGTGGTTTAAAAAATAGTACGACCTGTTACCTTATTTGTTTATCAGGGGAAGACACAACCCTGAAAACTGGGAAGGAATATTCGTTGTTTGCAAAATGTCAGAAACTGCTTGGGATGAGATAGTCTGATTGCATAAAGGGTGTTCACGGTAAACTGATCATTTCTGAAACCTCTGCTGAAGGTATACTTGTATGCACATTGTGTATTCTTCCACTATATGTGAAATTAAGATTGGTGTGGGTCTCATCATTTTATTCATACGTTGGTCAAGTGAAACTGTCGAATTATTTGAAAAGTAAATATTTTACATTTCTATTATTTCTGGCTATATGTACTACATAAATAAAACGAAAGTAAAATAAATAATTTCAGTATTTACAAATATTGATCCAACACTTTTAAATCAACGTTTAGTTAGACATGAAATTACATCCTCTCTCTCGTTGCCAATGTGCACGTTAAATTATATACAGGTAGGGGCAGTTACATATTTCAAGTGTATATTTAACAAATAGTTACTGATAAATAATGATCCTGATGTCCTCCGCATGAATGCAAATAAATTTTAGTGACGTTCTTGAAAGTTTAGATGGTAGGTAGTCGTTTATGTCTCATTGACAACAATATTATTAGAGATGAAACCAGGAACATGTGAAATATTACAAAGACTATAGAAATACACGAGTGACTTACCCGCGATTCGAATTCATAAAAACTCATTAAATTAAGTTAGCTTGCAATAAACTGCACGCAATTCAGAAAATAAGTGATTCACATACTTAAAGCATATAAATTAATATAGCCTACCACACTACATCTTCACCAAATTTAAAAGAAACCGATTTACTGTTTTTAGAGATACAGCCTAAGATCTATATAATTTCATGTGGTGCTATAAACAATTTTGATGGATAGAACTGATACCGTCAGCATACAAAATTAAGTTGAAATTTGTTTTCCAGTATTGTAGATAAAAGATTCAGAGCTTAAATGTTTATTAGGCCGCCACCTTGATAAAATGTGTGTCTGACCCTCTGAAAATTTATCAGTTTACATAGCCTGCCATAGTGCTAATTGTTAGGTTGTTAGGTTTAGTATTTTTTGAGATATAATATTAACGTTTTTATTTTTTCACGTGGCGCTGTCTTACAAAATTGCCAACCGACCACACTATTCACGTCTAAATTTAATGCATACCACTTTCGCTGTCAGAATGCAAAATAAGGTTAAAATCTTTTGAATTATTTCCGAAAAATGTAATATCGCTTTAAAATATAAAATGGCCACCATTTTGAAAGTAAGTGCCCGGCGTGGTCTAAAACTATAAAAGTCAGGTGTGTCTACTTAGTATTATGTGTGCACCGAGTTTGGTGAAATGCAGTTCACGCGTTCAAAAATTTAAGACACCCAGGCACAGACAGGAAAGTGTTCTTATAAGCCTTTCTCCCCTTCAGAAAGTAGGCTTATAAAAATACTTCTGATACATGACATGTTTTGGAAACAACCATACACGTCCTACACGGAGTGATATTTAATAGGTTTTATTCAAAACGTGTGAAGATACCCGAATACACAATACAAATTGTACTTTTGGTCGACGTTTGCTCATAAACTGCATTTCAGGGAAAAAAAGGTTTAGCGGAATATAAACACTGGCATGTAATACGACGTTCATCATCGCCAATTTTTACAATCAAGTACGGATGACTGAAACTAAACTCCTCAGATGTTAAAACTAAAGGTGAATTTATATTTTAAACTATATTTTTCATAAAATATATATAAAATATATGCTTTTACCACAGTGCTGCACAAAGAAAAAGAAAAGAATTTTGACAGTACAGCATAATAAAATTCTACTCAGTCCTGGCTACAAAATATTTTGATATTTCATTACAAAAATATTTATCAATGGTAATAAATTCGTTAGTTAATTTTTTTTCAATACTATTAGAATATACTCTAATTAATTTTATTTATCATAGTATTTCTAACACGAAAAGTAGTGAGGCCAACTATAACGTGAACATCGGTTTGCACAAATTTAATGCGAATCCTGCAACGTTCAGAATAATGTAGATTTACTTCGATATGGTGTATGCTAAAAGGGCACGGGTAGAAAATGTATTTTACACTTTCGTCTGGCGGCAGACGGCTGGAGAAAAAAAATCGCTTCTGCGTAAGTTTTATTTTTTTAAAATTAAAATACAATATCATAATTGCGTGCTTCTCACCACAGAATCACCAGTACAGCTACTCAGTTGTCTGCCAATTACCCTCAGTAATATATTATCGTGAATCAAGCAACATTTCAGCTGTTAAAAACGAAATTTAGTCCGTCGAAACTGAATCCAAATAATTTTTATTTTAAATCTTTATACAAAAAACTCGTAGGCCTATATTTTTTTCAAGGTCACGCCGATCTTTTGCAGTGACGGTGAGCTGTTAAAAAACATTAATAATAGTCTCCGTATTTAATAGAGGCTTCTCTGTCGAAGTTAAATATAATTTGATAGTATAAAAATAATACAGTTATATATCACTGCGATTCTGAGGCGACATTAATAACCACAACTTAGCCACCAAAAAACCGCGCCTCCTGAAGAAGGTTTAAGGATTTGCACTGTGTAGTCTGTGTTGAGATAAACGTTGAGAGAAAAGAGGCGAAAATTTCAAAATGCACGCTTGTGTTATGACTAACTAAAATATATCTCCCCAACAACTTAAATGTACTGTTATAACTAAAATAGCAACATAATAATAATAAAATAATTAATGATGTGTAGCGTGATTAGATCCCGTGAGTCAATATTTTTTATGGAAAACTATTAAAAATTTTGTGAAAGTTTTTAAAATCGTCCAAGAGGAATCACACTGTAAAAATTTAACGAAATGCGGAAGCAGAAATTGCGTGCAAAAATCATGTCACGAATGCAAATAAAATGTCTCATCAAAGCTACAACCGGTTACTAAACGAAAGTAGCTTAAGTTTAAAAAAAAAGAAGGCTCTAAAGTATAGCCTTTGACGAAATTTCTTCATGAAATTTCGTAGTCTCTAATTACTAAAAACAAGAGATAAGCGCTCTGTGAATTTTAGTTGATAATTTGTAAATTTCGCTAACTTTCGTGACTTTTGCGGTTCACTCATTAATAGGAAAAAAAGAAAGTTAGACCAATTTCAAATATACGTAAATTACAGTTTCATTACAGTTTGCAATTGGATCATATTTTGTTAGCCACGCCCAGGAGAAAATTGAGCCAATAGCAGACATGTAAGGAAACAAGAACCGAACTCTATGCTACCTGGGGCCACGGTGGTGTAGTGGTTAGACTACTCACCTCCCACATAGGCAAACTGGGTTCGACTCCCGGGGGAAAGATAACGGTTTTTTGCATGTAGGAATCGTGCCGGACGAGGCCGCTGGTCGGCGGGTTTTTTTCGGGGATCTCCCCCACCCCCC
>NQII01003969.1:150348-217344 GCA_002778355.1 Clitarchus hookeri
TCACCTCACTTCATCCCCTTAGGCTCTCAAGGCCTCGATGTCAAGAGCGGCCAAAATCTGTCCACCCCACTCCCCTCTATGCTACCTGGTCTGAGGTAAAATTGTTATTTCCTCAGCCAGTGAAGAAATAAAAATACATACGTAGGAAAGTCAAGTTTAGCCTACAGGTTGTCAAAGTCCCGATATTTTACTGGCCTTATTAATTACTTTGTCAGCAGCGTTGTACAAGCTTAGTAAGCTAAGAAGTTAAGAGAAGCTAATGTACCATATGATTCACAACCAAACACAAACCCTTTTGTGTGTGTGTTGTAACTTTCGTGATCGGGATCACTAAAGCGTAGTTGGATCGTGGGGTTTCAGGGTTCGGTTTTTGCCGTTTTTGTATAAGTTTTGGTTTTGGACAGCGGCACCTACGGAGGAGAAAAATACTTTCTGACAGCTTCCAATATGCTTGCAACATGTGTGGTGTTTACCTTCTGTAATTTTTTGTCTTCTCTGTTTTTCATATTCCTTCCATATTGCTGGGCCTGTGGTAATGCCGACAGACTAATTCTGAACGTCCATGATCCGTCCTCAAACAGCTAAAGCCACGTCAGGCACGGGGCATGTAATTATTGTAAAAAGAGAAAGGCGGTAAGTGTTTTGTGATTTACGGTTGGGCAAAATATATTCGCACTTGTGCATTTAATGATAAACGTTTGCTCGAAACTGGTAAACTGTAATTCACCTACTCTCCTAAGAATCTTTGGATTACTTTTAAGAGTGTTAAACGTTTACACATAATAGCGCGAAAATATGGGTTAGTCCACGCTGTAATAACACTTATTCTCCTTTATCCTACGTTAGTTTAGATGAAAATGCTTTCTTCAGACTGCGTTGATGAGTGGTGGGAGAAAATATTTTATATCATAGTATTCATGACTGAATTATGAAGTCACAATTGTGACCAATTTATGATGACAATCAATTGATTTTAGAAGTAGAAAGAGGAGAATGATGCATATAGTTAGTTTCAAGTATATGCGCAGTAATTGTGGTAAAACACAAATATGGACTGTCGAAAATAATCTGATTTTGAACGACCATTGACTTGGAATAACTTGTATAGATGCTCGTTTATTGTCCTAGCAAGGCGAACTGATGGCATTTATTACCAAACAGCGCACACACATGCGACATAGTAAACTGTTATAGCCTTTTATCACTTCATAAACGAAAGTAGTGAATTGCATTTGTAAGTATGTAATTAACCATCAAAATATAAATGTGTGTTATAATAAATTCGTCGCGCCAGATATCTTACATACATTGTATCACTAGTTCCTTCATACTATGTAGCAATAAATAAATTTTGCTCATACTCTTGAATTAAAAATTATGGTAGATGTGATAATAACAACAATGTAACCTACAATGCGATGGGGGTTGTATTTTGTGATAAAACGTAAACAAATACTGAAAATGTTTTAATTATGATTATCCATGAAATATCTTAATGCAGTAGAGAAAGATCCCGATTACGCTTACAGAATAACAATTATTTGCCGAAACGATCAGTCAATAAATGGTATAGATTTTCCCATTCTTTTCCAGACCGCTTACTCTAAGTTTGTGGCAGCGGCTCTTAACATCATAGACTCAAACAACAGGACCGGACTGCTTGGAGAAATGCGTGCTAAAATTCCCTTTGGCCTGAAATAATTTAGCTGGCCAACAGGCCAAAACAAGCATATCTTTCCGCAAGTTCGCGGACTGCCTAATCTGGAGGATTAATAGCCTCGGAATAAATGAAGAAAATGGAGAATAAAAAGGGGCGATGGAACACAAATGCCGTAGCGCATCGTGTTGTTGCAGTTAAATGGAAGAGAAGAAAAGAGGGGGCGGGGAGGGTTGAGATTACAAAGGTATACTCACGTCGCCATCACCTGGCGCGGGCGAAAACAGCGCGGTTTTTAACGACTGTTCTTTTTTTTTTTATCGCCGGTAATTCCGGGCGTTCCCCGGAGTCGTAGCTGAGATAGCCCAGGGCTCATCTCTGCCGGAGAATAATTACGTCGCCCTCGAACCAGCGTTCGCTCCGGAGGGATGCTGTGCTCTATCTCGCCGAGCAGTGAGCGCTCGTTCGCGTCTACTTCCGAACTGATGCCCTGCCTACCTGCGGTCGAGAGCAGAGAAAAAAAATAACGAAACCCCAACGCGAATAACATTCAGCAAATATACCCCTCCCCCCATCCACACCATCCAAAACCTCTGGCCCTGCAAGGTGTAGTGTGTGTGCTTGGAGGAACAAACGCAGGTAGTAATTAGAGGAATGGGACGAAATTTTCGAACCGAGCGAGCCTAATTAGAATTTAGAAGAGATCGCAGGATCCGCCAAGGCCGAATAAAAAGTGATTTTTTTCCTTTTACGGTTTCCCGTACACTTTTTCAAGTACGCACTATTTACATTAAATCAATGGAAAATTGACAAGAAATATTATATAAACTAAAAATATTTTTCAGCTACTTTCCCCTCCCGTAATTATGAGGATTGTGACCTTAAACTTAGTGCTACGCATCTTTAAAAAATTTATTTGAATACATTGTTTGATTTCAACTAAAGTGTTTCCGGAAGTAATTTAAACGCCGTAACGCAAATTTCTATTACAGCCGACACTTTATTCACCTGTGATTAACATTTCCACTCTAACTAAACTTAGCATAACCTTAAACGTAAAATATAAAGTATTTCAACGAGCGAACAACTTAATGAGTTTACATGAAATTTATTTGTGGTAACCTGGTGAATTGAAATATGAAGTAAATTTTTTTTTAACTATTACTATTAAATGTATTTAAAGAACATTTTTATAGTTCCTGCTATTAATATATGTTGTTACATTTCATTGCACTTTCAATACATTACTTTTTAATGTCGCACCGTAGAAATTATTTATGCAGTAAAAATATATTTGCAACATTATTATTTTTTGGAACTTTGACGCCCTTAAAGCCAACCTATTCATTGCCTCGCTCTTTTAGATAACCTTGATGCATAAAGTACTAAATAAAAATGAATTCTGTTGGATAGAAGTTCGCTACATATGAGCATATGCTCAATAATTCATCAATGTTGAACAATTCTTCAATAATTCATCAATGCTCAATAGTTCATAATTTTGTTAGGACCTGAGAAACATTTTCGTGGAACAATAACACATGGTTTTCGTGATAATAATACCATGCAGACTAAACTTAAATAACCAACTTGCAAACCTGAAGCTTGCTTTTCATAAATGACTACGCATTTTTCGTACTTGCGGCCCAATCACAATAATTAAATTCCTCCGAAATTGAACGTATGTGATCTACGTGCAGACATGGTAGGTACATAAAAACTGAAAGACTACATTCATGAAAGTATTTCTTAGTGAAAGCGTTTTGAAATATAACTAGTCATGATAGCGAAAATCAGGATTCCCTACTTATATGCAAACATTTATCTGTCCTTTAAGACGAAGCCTGCAAGAACGTTATCTAAATGTTTCGGCAGTTTTTATCAGCGTACTAGAAAATAATGTTACATCAAATATAATTTTCGTGAATTGTATTTTTTTTCTAAGTTATGAACGAAATGAGTCTCATCGTGTTCGTTTGGAAAAGTTGTGCCTTTCTTGCATATAAGAGTAAGTTCGACTTTTCACAGTATAGTAATCGTGCCAATAGTTGTGTCAAGAAAAACGCTAATGGGAATACAGGGATTCAAACCAAACTGGTTTTCCTGCAATGGTGGATACAGATGACTCGCTCATAACATTTCTTGTACGTCTGTCAATGTGTAGAGACATATAAGTTTTAAGTCGTTGTTACACACAGTATAAGAAGTATTTCGCTGCAAGGCGCATTGATGTTTCCCCACAACTCTACATTATTCGTGGTGTACACAGCATAATGCAATACTTACTGTGAATATATAGTATTATGGCTAATCAAGTGCAAAAGCAAGATACTCAAATCGTACGTAATGCGATGTCAATTGGCGATATAAATTTACTGACCAATGTTCCATCCAGAAAACAAACTGATACAAGTGTGAATGAATACTAACTAGAACGGCTTGCGAACATTGCAGTTTACTACTAACTCATAGTTGTTTTCGGAACGCAAAGTAAAATCATAAGTTGCCAAAGATAAATCAGCCTGCAGACAATAATTCATGACTCTCCATAATAGTGTGGCTCTTAAATAAATGCAGTGATAAAAATATTATATGGCAACAAGGCAAAATTTTCCCCTGTTTTTCTAAACATGTGTCTTTTTCGAATGTCTTTTAATTTGCCTCATTTTTTCTTCTTCTTGTCCTTTATTATATTCTTATTTTCCCCCTGCGCCTCGTTTATTCGTTCTTCCTTCTTACTCGTAGCCTCTTTGCTGGTCATTTCCTGCCCATTTTATGGACACAAGGAAACAAATGTGAGTAGTTTTGAAGAGTAGCCGGTAATAACCTCTTGTCAGAGAGAAAGGTAAGTTTGGGAGCTGAATGGCTTGTTCGCCCCCCCCTTCCCCCCTCACACATTACCCTGCTGCCGGGGGATGCAATTTTTCCTTTTGGTAGTCGTCGCACATGATAAGGAATTTTTTGAGTTGTTTATTATTTGCTCGAGGTCCTACATACTTTCTGAAATTTGGAAACAATCCATTGATTTTTTTTCGCGAGATATGTCATAAAAACTTTATGTTTCATGTGGCCAATTTTACAAAATGGTGAACAAAAGAGGCTATGTACTCTACGTTCTTTTCCTGATCTTCAGGAAACCGAGCTCCTATGTGGGAACCGATCATACTGTAATAGATACTTTCAGCATAACCAGATTGGTCGAAATTTGTTAAGGAGTACGGTAGATATAGCAAATGATCCCTAGAATATTTATATATCCGCCATTTAGAAAATAAATGAATGTTATAATTTAATTGCAGGTAGCAACATGTCCTACAATAGTTTCACTTACATCTTAAATTTGTTCACCTCCCACCAACACAAACCGAGTTCAATCCCTGTCCGGGTCACTCCAGATTTTTGCAATTGGGAATCGTGCCGGACGATGCCGCTGGTAGGCGGGTTTTCTCGGGACCTCCCGTTCTTACCTCATTTCACCCTCATCGACTGTCAAGAGCCGCCGAAATCTCTAAACACAACTCAACCCAAATTTGACATGAATCGGTTGAGTAGTTCCTGAGATATATTATAAAATATTTATTTCTTTATGTTGTGTTGTCTTCCAAAATGGCAAGTTAACAACACTGTCGCTTTCTGAATGTAATGCTTACACCATGTACTGTCAATGCAGCAAATTAAGTTAAAATCGGTTCAATGGCTCCCAAGATAAAATATAGTACCATAAATTTCAAAATTGCCGCAATTTTGAAAACAGTTTTCCTGCGTGATCAAAAACAACACAAGTCAGATACACTTGCTAAATATTATATCTGGTTCGACTAAAGTGAAATTTGGTTTAAAAGTTATAAGGAAGGGGGGGGGGGCGTAACATACATTCAATACAGACATTGAGGTGGTTGCATAAGCCTATCTTTCCTTCAGAAAGTAGACAAAAATTTAAATTTTCTAGTAATAAACCGTGACTAAATTTGTTCCCATATTAATTTCCTTGTCATTTTGCAATGTAAATACTAACAGTTAGTTATGGTGAGGGCTTTAATATATTCGAATCAGTTTTACTTCTACCAAACATGTATAACTTTACTGCATAACTACTGGAGGATCCTGCACTCAGCAGGAAATACAGCAAATACAACAAATGAATGCTGGCACAGGCTAAAGAAATTAGCTATATCTTTTCGTGGCAAGGTAGACTGAAGGGGTATGCACGTAATTTCGAGTTTCATGATTAAACCACTTTAGTAATGCTGCAGTTCTCATCATTTTGAGGTCCATGTCATGCTTATAACTGTGGTGTAAGTTCAACAGAGTAATTTCGTCATTTCACTGATCCATAGAGTAGGCTTCACAGTCCTCTGTATACTCGAACGTCAAATTTTTGCTCAGAAACTGCCGTCGCAATGAGCGCTATTGGCTCACTATGTCCATGAACTTTGGTATTCTGTGACCCGGACATAGGTTTCAAGTCTAACATGTAGTCAAATTAATTCCCGAAATATTTCCGTCCTTTATTTTTTGGTTTCATTCCTGCTTTCAAGAAAAAAAGATAACGGGCTTTAAGGCAAGGGCCTTGACGTCAGAAATAGTTGGCCGAAGGTGGCAACCCTGCGTCTACCTGGGCACAACTGGTAGAAGTTTTCTGGTAATTCAACCCACCAACACGCAGATTCTACACGAGAAAATCGAAACAGTGATTTTAATGTCAGGTGGGGGGCTTGCTCAACACTGTGAACGCCAGGTGCACGAAGCAGGTGCCTGTAATCAGTGCAGAGGTGGAGGTAACTGAAACACATTGCGACTCTCGCTAATAATAATAATGGCGTGTGGGGAGTGCACCCAGGGCAAGGTAACACCCTCCGAGTGACGGTCTTTCCAGCTGGGACCCGTAGGTGACCGTCATCCCCGGGCATGACAGAAGTGAGACCCTAGAATGGAGAGGCGCTGGAATGCAAGGGCGGGGGAAGCTGGAGTACCCCGAGAAAACCCGCCGGCAAGCGGCATCGTCCAGCACGATTCCCACATGCGAAAATCCGGGAATGAACCCGCCGGGGATCGAACCCGGATCGCCGTGGTGGGAGGCGAGCGCCCTAGCCACTACGTCACCATTGCCCCCGCAACCCCTCACTGGCGAACTGTGAGGCGTTCGTTACACACAAGTGCTATTGTAATGTTTAGTAAAGTTTCTGTGGTTCATGTGTAGAGGCAACGTGAATCGCAAACTCATTCTTTAGCAGGCTCAACTTCTAGCACATATACTATACTGTCCCGTTAATTGTTTGGCCACAGTGGTTTGGACTTGCCCTGGACAACTCGTTAACCTGTAATGAACACGAAGATATAATGGAACCGCATCACGCGCAACCAGGCTGAACGAAATGAAAGTGCCGTATCACTGCAGCAGCCAAAGTATAAACATTAGTGGCCCGAGTATATGTCTTAGCTGCGTCTAAATAAATTTGCAAAAATCACGTACCCTACGTGTGTAACCAGGATTCACTACAGGAGTTCGCCAGCCACAACTGAGTGATTTACCTCAGTGTTAATAGAGTTATAAATAGAACCACATGCTTTTGTTAAAAAAATTAATAAATCACGTGCATCCTAGACATTCATAACCTAAAACACACTGGCAAATCCCCTTTCATTGGCTGCGTGTCTTTTAGAGAAGAAATTTTCTTACGTGACTGGGCCTTTCAAAATTTAGTTTCTCCGACATTGAACATCCGTGATTTACTGGTACGCACCTGAGAGGCGTTGACAGACAAATGCATTGAGTGACGTAAATGAATCTGAGCTGAAGTGTTTCGGAGTGAACCTACTCGGGGAATATTCTCGCGGAAAACAGGTGACCGTAGTGATGAATATGGGAAACATACGAAATTAGCATTATTATTTGAAAACACCACATAATATATTCGAACACCTTTTCACTTTTATTCAATGTTTTGCTGGTCTACAGCATGTTTCTAAAGCCCTGGGCGTCTTTGGATCAATAAAAAAACAACTAACGATAGGCCTTCCGAATCTCTTCTAGATAAAAGCAAAAGAATACCCTCACCGTTGGCCAAACCAAGAAATAAATTTTACTGATTAGTATATATATAGAATATTTTATATATATAGGACTGTCAATTCTACCTCGCAGTCATAAAACGCCAATTTTACATATTCCTTGTTATGAATATCAATTCAGACCGTTGAATAGTAAAAGATTTACATTTAGGTTTAAAGCCGAATTCCTTTTTAATTGTAGTCACAAAATGTAAATTACAATTTTCCCACTTCGTAATGAGAGCTGACGACATTTTGCGAAAAAGAAAATTACATTGTACAATTAAAATCTATAAAAAGAAAACAGCAGTTTCTCTTTCACAAGTCTGAATGAAAATTCGTTTCTATATTTTATTGGGACACTTAGAATTTGGTAAAATCACCAAAGCATCTACGTGATTCCCATGCAAAGGTTAACAGGTATCAACACTTAATTCAGACAGCCGAGAGTATTTGCAAGAAATATTGCTATGTTGTTATTCACAATGACTATGAACTTAAGTTATTTTTGTATTCACCCCAGGTTAGATATATTTGGAACGTGCCAGCCTATAATAAACAAGCAACAAATCCAGGTCCAGTCGTCACTATTCTCGCCAATGAGCAGCTGATAACTGCATAGATGTACACTGAAGTGCCAAAACAACTAGTACACCTGCCTAATATCGTGTAGGGCCCGCGAGCACGCAGAAGTGCCGCAAGACGACGTGGCATGGACTCGACTAATGTCTGAAGATATGCAGGAGGCAATTCACACCATGAATCATGCAGGGCAGTCCACAAATCCAATCTGCGCCAATTTGAGAAAGGGTTGCACGTCTGTCACGTTTAATGTCGAAGATGTGATGTTTTACCGGATTCCCGATATTTAGGGTACACTCGTGAAATGGTCGTACGCGAACATCCAAATGTTATCGCTACCTCGGAGATGCTATGTCCCATCTCTCGTGCGCCGACTATAACACCACGTTCAAACTCACTTAAATCTTGATAACCTGCCATTGTAGCAGCAGTAACCGATCTAGCTGCCGACCGCATCGCGTTACTCTGATTGGTTCCATACCTCTGTTATTTTCGTACGCACGCCTATACCAGTTTTTTTTCCTCTTCAGTTTATACACGTCTGCGAAGTCTAGGTAGAAGATCATTGGTTCACTAGTTTTTCAGGACCTGTCTGATATTTTCTGGAAACAATTTTAGCTATTGACGATGATTCAACAACAGGCAGTAATAACTTCGTCCTCCCACTGCGGTGACAAGTAGTCTCATGCAGTTGATATTTGCTCGTGTACACTCAGAGAAAGATTTAGTTGCAGATAACAAATGCATTTGATTGAAAAGAACTTGTTTACTATATACAATATTTTGCTCTCTCAACTAATCGGCTATTAAACTTTGAACAAAAAAAATATTTAAAAAATATTTAGTTGTTTCGACATCATCTATATGTATTTATTATGTACAACTATTTTTATAGATTTGTTTAGCTTATAGGGTTGGTTACCGTAAAATTAATAAAAATCTTGGTAGAGACAAATAAATATTTCGTTTGAAGTGAATAAACCATTTTGGTTGCCTGGAACAACCTGACGCCATATATTACAGACCTTGTAACCGAAAAAAATCAGCTTGGTTCAGTACTTGCTTATATTTGGTTTGATGTGGGGTGATAGGGTAATTTGACTGCGTTATTCCGAAAATACGGTTCGAGTGTTTGCAATTTTCGTCACAATTAAGAAATAAACAGTGTTTGTTCGTGCATTTGTTGATGCTTTATAATACATAGCTTAAACAATGTCAGTGAAACAAGCTAAACAGGAAACAACAATTAAATCTGTAAAATTTGAAATTTTTATTCATGTACATGCCTTATTTAAGTACGGTACATATACACAAACATTCCTTCAACGGCAGTAGTCAAGTTAGCCGAGGTTTCTGAAACGTAGCGTTCGGTCTTGAAAGATGTGGGTTTCTTTTAAGATAACCGNCAGTAGTCAAGTTAGCCGAGGTTTCTGAAACGTAGCGTTCGGTCTTGAAAGATGTGGGTTTCTTTTAAGATAACCGAACATTTTTTAAATACCTACTTCCATACAACTATTTAGTTAAACCACCCAATTCTTACATGTTTCTAAGAAAAAAAATAATAATTATTTGGTTTCGGCAACAAAAAATTTTATTGCCCTTACACATACAATTAATTTGGTTGCGCCAAACAAACTTTGTATTATTCAATAAAATTGTTTTCTNATTTTATTGCCCTTACACATACAATTAATTTGGTTGCGCCAAACAAACTTTGTATTATTCAATAAAATTGTTTTCTCAGAGTAAACACACAATAGTGAATTGTAGCGTACAAATTACTAAACTTTATAACTTTCCCGGCTCTAATAACGACAAATCTTTAAACCACGCGTAGGAAAATTATTCACTAAAATTGAATTTTACAATATTTTAAATTTGCAGCTTATCGTATGTATCATCTGCAAACTTGGCATGTTTCATTTACAAAGACCTAAGTAGTTGACTCTTTTGTTTGCAGACCTTTTGCCCTAATTCAAACAAATTCTGGATCAGACATGTAATTGCAGAAAAAAACGGCACCAAAGATAACAGTCTCTTCTCGATTTTTTTGTTGTGGGGCACCTTAAAATTAAATAAAAAAAACCTTTGGAGGTGCTACGCTTTTTAGCAAAATCGCAAAACAAAAAAAAACTGCTCCTGGCATATGCCGCCTAACAAGAGTAAATTAGCCTCACCCATCAGCTTCATCTTGGAAATGCTAAGCAGCAGCGAATCTTACTATCTGCCGCCAATTATACCCTTATGGACAAATTAAACAATGACCACTCCCCTTTTTCCCCCACTCCTTTTTATCTTTTTATTTTCCACCGGCGCTTCGAACGGGACTGATGGCTTTTTCAACCGAGTGGAACAGAGGTGGGTAAAAAAANTGGGTAAAAAAAGGGGGGGGGGGGAGAAACGCATCGCGTCACACCCTCGTTGGCGTTATTGAGCTCTCGTTTTCACATTCACCCACCTCCCTCCTTCCCCCTCCCAAACCCCATAGTTCCCCCTCCCATCCCGCGGGACTTTTTGTCAACTGGCGGCCGTAATGGAGTGATCCCATGGCGACGCGAGTACCCAGTGTCCGGCGTTGGAACGCTATCCCCCCCTTCCCCGCTTCTATTGTAGCGTGCGTCACCCGCGAGTTTACATTGCAGATTGTGATTCGGCCGACATGAAAGGGATCCCACGTCCGCGCCGCCGCTAATGCCGTTCCCATCATTACGCGGCGCGGCATTTTTCTAAATACAAAATGTACAAATTCCAACTGAAAGGGTCGGCGGTAGCAGGGTTATGGAGGATCACAAAGGTTAAGGGCGGAAACCCGGGAGTTTCGTGGATTCGCCCGGCAAAATGCTCGACTCTACAATGCTTTGTGTATTCCAGCATCAGTCGGCATTTCACTGGCCATCGGTCAAGCTCAACCCCAGACCAGATAACACGCCGGGGCCGCAGTGTGTGGTGGTCAGACTACTTGCCTTCTACATAGGCGAACCACGTTTTACCCCCGGTGGGGTCTCTCCAAAATTTTTGCATGTGGGAATCGTGCCAGACGATGCCGCTGGTCAGCGGGTTTTCTCAGGGATCTCTCGTTTTTCCCCGCCCTTGCTTTCCGGCGCTACTCCGTACTCACCTCATTTCACCCTCGTCGGCACTGAAGACCTCGATGATAAGAGATTTCCAAATCTCTCCACTCTACGCCACTCCACCAAGTGGCGCGTGATTCGGTCCTTGCTTACTTGAAGGTCTGTTAAGCAGTGCGGATAGGAAAATGTCGCGTTTTAAACGATCCATATGATAGTCTTCATGGCCCTATGTATGTTAGATTTTCAACTTTGTGCTCATTGGCTGCTGCCCCAGTGTGACCAATTTACCTAAAACCAGGTGGCATGGGATTAGGTGCTTGTTTTTTTACAGGTTTGTTATTGGCTTAGAGTTGATTTGGGCGTGTCTAATAAACTGTGGTTTAATTGAAAACGCGACAAAATTGTACACTTGTTAGAAATGTAGCTTGTCCTAAAATAATTTTGTAAAATTTTCCAGTCCGTATTTATTAGTCGAGAGTGTGCAGGGCATGTCTGACATACTGTGGTCTAATAGAAGTAAAAAACAAAACTACATGTGGTTGAAGTTTGCCTTGTCCTCAGTTGAAAATTGTGAAATTTACTATTCGTGCCTAGTTACGGGCAAAGAAATGCAAAATTCGCTGTGTTATTTTCTGCGGCAGACTACGCTTCGAACACTTGTACTGTTGTGTGTTTTGGTGTCACTCGCACAGACTAGACGGAAAGGCCTACCCAGAGACGAAATAGCGTGGCGTTTTCTTAGATGTGGGTGTACCCGCATTATCTGGTTGGCTTTGCGAGGCTCTCTGAACGGCTCCTGCATCTGATTGGCTACTGCACGCTGTGAAAGTTCTTTGCTGGCTGGTCTGCCGGCGGGCATGCAGGTTATCGCGCGCTGATTGGTGAGCGGCGTCCCGACGCTTCGCTGGCCTTTGACGTCACGACGCTGGTGCGTGCGGTTGGAATTCGCGGAGTAAGCGCGGATGTTTCACCCGCTGTTTTGTTTAGCACCCCGTGCCACTGCGATGCTCCAAGTGGTAGCGAAATTTCGCGGAAATGTTCCGGTACAAGTTATATTTAAAAATAATAAGCGCCGTGAGGTGTATGTGTCGCGATTGGCTGGGATCGTCTTTCCTGCACGTGTTAACGGTTCTCACACGGACCACGAACGTCCAGAGTCTAACTTGCGAAACACTGTGTGGTCTGGTAAAACAAGGAAATTACTTCCTCGTAGAGAGTTGCAAATGGCAATAGAGTTGAGTTGAGTGACTTGGGTGGCTCTTTAGTACGATTTCTTGAGAGCCAATGAGGGTAAATTGAAGTGAAAATGGAGCAGCGCCGTAATGCAAGGGTGGGGGAAATGGGAGATCCCCGAGAAAACCCACCGACCAGAGGGCATTTTCCGGCCCGATTCCTAATTGCGAAAATCCGGAGTGACCCGGCCGGGGATTAAACCCGGTTCGCCTTGGTGGCCAATGGCAATAGAAAACCTGTTGATGCGTGCGAGCAGATTGTTTTTACCAAAAATAACTTGCTCAATGTACAGATTATTTGACCTCCCTCCCTGGTAGGGGCTGTGAGATAACTTTTCCAATCAAAGATAAATTTATAGCTTTAAGTGGTGCAGTGAACTAAGTTTATGTNCCACCGACCAGAGGGCATTTTCCGGCCCGATTCCTAATTGCGAAAATCCGGAGTGACCCGGCCGGGGATTAAACCTGGTTCGCCTTGGTGGCCAATGGCAATAGAAAACCTGTTGATGCGTGCGAGCAGATTGTTTTTACCAAAAATAACTTGCTCAATGTACAGATTATTTGACCTCCCTCCCTAGTAGGGGCTGTGAGATAACTTTTCCAATCAAAGATAAATTTATAGCTTTAAGTGGTGCAGTGAACTAAGTTTATGTCTGCTACTCTAATTGTAATTGTAACGGTCCCTTACACAGGAACAAATAAACAACTTCCGCTGAACCTTGATGCTTACGCACCTAAGTAATTATCCCGTCGACAAATAGGGCCTTTTGGATATTAGGGATTTTCTCTGTCAGACGCTGTCTTCCTTTTGAGTACAGTTGAACAAAGAAATAAACTTCCTGTAATATTATTATTGTTTATAATAAAAAAGTATATTATTCATATTTTTGTCTAATTATTATTGCTGTTAATATTCACTTATTAATTCTAATGGATGAATATACTATTAATTTTTGTAATGGTGTTTGATTCAACCCTCCAACTGCCCCAATTATAATTGATAAAATAATTGCTATAATAAAAATAAAGTAAAATTGTAATACTATTGATATTATTATTAACGGTGTGATTTTTGTCATATTATAAATATAAAACATTTAATTCAATTTAATTCTTCTATCATTTTTGGTATTCAAAAATGAAATGGTGAGATACCTCTTTTTATTATTAAAGACCGCTGTGAAAGTTGTAATAAGAAAACGAAGTACATAAGTCAAGAAACAAACAGCACAGAGTCCATTATACAAACTGCTGTTAAGTTTATTATGCTGAAAGAAAAATACCAATTTTTCAGCTTTCTGGTGAAATCATTCTATCTCGCTGTCAATGGCCTACGGCCGTTGGTTATCAGGCAGCAAATCTGTGACCGATTATATAAATATAAATCGCCTGTTATATGAGAAAAATTTATTTCGCAAAATCTCTGGTTGTCTATCGGTATTACTATAGATCAGGATATTTGAAAAGTTAGTTTGTAGTAATTCCTCATCACAGTTATCACAGAAAGAATGAACATTTTTGTAGCTGCAATATACGGCATGGAAAATTACGGTGCATTTTATTTTAAATGAAAAAACATTTACTTACAGTGATGTTTTAAACTGTTATTGATAAGAGACCTCATGCTTCTTTTTTTATTCATAATTTTGCTAATTGTGTTCCCATTAGTAATTATGTTGTGTACACTTACTTCCCTTCGTATAAATTTGTTTATGAAAAAGATTTACAGCAGAAGTTTGGAAATATTACATACCTTTATTAAAATCGTAAATAAGTAGGTATACAGGATGATTCTAAAATCATGGGACAAACATTGAGGGGTGGTAGATCTCACTAAAAAAACAATTATCGTATAGGAATATATGGGTGGAAATGACGCGTTGAGGCACAAACACAAAGACATAACACATTAACGGAAACATAAAATGTTCATTAGCAGCATACTTAACGAGTGATTCCGTACAGAAAATGTTAAAACAGTTGCTGGAAATGCAACCACCAACAGTCACGCATGCTTGGCGACCTCTACATATGGCGTGATTGGCTGACAACGGTGGCGTGCGTGAAACACCCTGCGTATTTGAATCTGTTCGCCAATCACTCCACCGAAGCTACCAAGCTTGCATTACTGTCGGTGGTAGGAATTTTGAGCAATTATTATAAACATTGCTGTAAAAAGGCATTAAGCGTTGACGTTGTAAATAAACAATGTGTTGCATTTCATGCGTTATTTTTGTGTTTGTGCCTCAACGCGTCACTCCCGCCCATATATTCCTATACAATAATTGTTTGTTTTAGTGAGCTCTACCACGCCTCGGTGTTTTCCCCATGATTTTAGAATCTTCCTGTATATTCACGCATATACGAACTCTTTAAAATACGCTGGCAGCAATAACTAGGTGACATGCGATACAACACAATGTGGTAGCCGACTCACGATGAACAAGTCTGCCGGAGCGAGACTGCTCTTGTTCGCCACTGCTCCGTGTTTCGCGTGACGAGGGGTCACTTGGCGACGAGCTCCGCGCTGACCGTCGTGACCAGATCCAAGTGTTCGCAAATAAAAACCGCCACCCCCTCCCTCCTCCTGACTAACGAGCCCCACCTACAACCTTCCTTTTTTTTTATCTCTCCTTGCACAGCTGCGGTCGTAAATCTGATGTGCGGCGTGTTTACGTATTTAACCGTAATAAATACGTCCGAGCGACGACGTACTCAAGGGAGTGATGGATCTGGCGCCCTAACGCAGGGCTCGTCTTCGCACAGTTCGGGGGGGATGGGCCACAACAAAGTGTTTGAGGAGGGTAAAAACAGTCAGCTGGGGGAGAGGGGGAGATATCAGTCACCACTACAAATCGCCGTCGTTCTTCAACTCAGGCGAGACTTTTATGCAGGGCAGTGGCGCCTATGGAAATAAAAAAAAAAGAGAGGGGTCAGGGAACGCGTGGTGTGGGTTGAGGGAGGATGCGAAATCGTATAAGGAGCGTGATTACGCCCCCTGTGCCTTCCTCCTCTGCTGTCGACCATATTTCATTCCCCATATACCTCTTCGCCCCATCCGCCGAACCCTTTCCATCCCGGTAACACTCCCTCTTCCTTTTTATACCCGGCGGTGCGCGGAGGCGAGTGCCCCATTTTTATCAGCCACCCCTCCCGGGGTACCTTCCCCTTCCCCTGCCTCGGCCCGTGCGACTGCCGCAGCGCACCTACAGATAATAAAATAGCTCTGCTTTATGTGCAGCGGCGAGCAGTAGTGCAGAGGGTCCCGTGCCTTCGGGCGATAGCAGTCGGCCCCGGGATCTCGGCTAGGCTCGGCTCGGCGCGGAAACGCACGACCTCCCGGCCAGGTGGTGCCACTGCCAGGATCGTGGCAGGAGGGTAGGGTCCTTCCTGGTGTTAGAGGCGCCCCTGGGGTCTCTGAAGACCTGGAGCTGTAGGGACCTTAACATTTGTGGTGCTGTTACTTCCGACTGTTATCATGTCCAGCTAAAATTATTCTCTCAAGATATTCCCCCGCCTTATGCAAACAGAGCTTATTTTAATCTAAAAAAATTTCACCAAAGCGATCACTTACCGCATCGCACTCAGTATAATGATATTTTTCATTAANTTATTTTAATCTAAAAAAATTTCACCAAAGCGATCACTTACCGCATCGCACTCAGTATAATGATATTTTTCATAAAATATATTTCTCACTAGGTATTACCAACACATCTATTATCCGTTTGTTTTAAATTTATTAATAATAAATAAAAAAGAATTTATTAATAAAATAAAGATCAAAGTATAATTTAACCAAAAGTTAAAAAAAAAACTGTGTTAACAAAAGTATAAATCTCTTGCAATATATGATATACTAGCTTTTAGAGACGGATTCGCTNAAAAAAAAAACTGTGTTAACAAAAGTATAAATCTCTTGCAATATATGATATACTAGCTTTTAGAGACGGATTCGCTCGCGTGATTATGGGGATTATAGGGGGAAATGATGGTATTGGTTAGTAGACAGACACTGATCATAAACACAGAACAGAGCACTAACGATGTCATATTTTGGTGCTACAGTCGCTCTTTTGCATAGCCACTGGTTGTCATTTATATTTCCCTGCAGATCTGGGTAAACGCTAGCAAATAAGTTCGGTATCACTCTGCACCAAATAACTAAAATCCTCCGTTAGTGACACACAGCCCTCGGCATCTATTTCTAACCACCCATCTCCAATTCTTAATAGTATATAAGTATAACATGCTGTATCAACGTCATTGTAGAGGTGCACTCTCATATTTGTCGTCAAGCTGAATTTTTTGACATTTGCCCATAAGCTNTCAACGTCATTGTAGAGGTGCACTCTCATATTTGTCGTCAAGCTGAATTTTTTGACATTTGCCCATAAGCTTGACTATTTGAGACAGACTTTGATTTCATCTGCAGGTGTACCCCTCTGAAGCACCGGTAAAGTTTGGCGAAAGTCACAAGCCAGTAATAAAACCATTCCTCCCTTAATGTCTGTAATGTTTCTTATATACTGTAGAGTTTAGTTTAGGGCCTCTATATCGCTTTTTTGTGTGACATTGTGCTTTCGTCCCACACTAACAACTTACATTGTACCCCAAGCGCTATGTTTTGCTAAAAAAATTTTCCTGAGTGAATGAAACTTTTTTCGCGATAAAACGTGGCATATGTCACTTCCCGGCCCTCCAACTATCTCTGTGCAAAAAATCAGGCCGATCCGTTGCTCCGTTGTGTCGCGAAAGAAGGACAAACAAACAAACAAACACACTTTCGCATTTATAGTATTATAAGTTGTGTGTTTATATTGTTCATATATATATATATATATATNCCCTCCAACTATTTCTGTGCAATAAATTACGTCGATCCATTGCTCCGTTGTGACTTGCATGTTATTCCGTTTGCGAACTTTTCTCTACAGGATAACCGAAAACTTAATTAATGTAGAAACATCGATATATCGATATTTTTCAGTTATATATCAATCGATAAGATGTTTACCATATAGATGATTATTGATGTGTCGAAATATCGATAAATATAAAAATATTAATAAAAATCAATATATCGAGCATTGACCCAGCATTGTATCCCGAGCGCTAATTTTAATTTCAAAAAATCGTAGGGAATGAGTATTTTTTTTGGGATAAAAAGTAGCCCGTCACTTCCCGGCCCTCAAACTATTTCTGTGCAATAAATCACGTATATCCGTTGCTCCGTTGTGACGTGAAAGAAAGACAAACAAACATCCAAACACACTTTCACATTTGTATATATAGATTTAGTAAACAACCAAACACGTTATGCATGGGGCAATTTTTTGAAGGTCTGGTTAAAGAAGTGTGAAGACACCGTGAATAGGCTATAGCCTTCACAATTATATAGCAGAATACTTGAGGTACGTGTTTTTGGCGAATTCATTTGGGAGCTGCCTCGATTTTTAAGTCCCTTACATGCTAGGACAACTGTTTATTCATTGATTCCTGTCATAATACAGTCAGGTGTTTTTCTTGTCTGCAATTACGGTTCTGCCTGTGCCTAAAATGTCAGTATTTAATTGCAGTACAACAGATTCTACATGGCCTTTACCTGAGCTTATTTCTGACTTTCCTGTGTAAGTTAGTATTTTTCTTTTGTAGACACTTATTGTGCGTGCTTTGTAGAGTTTCACACCATAAGGATGAGCTTTGTTTGGGATATATTACCTAAAAATAAGTCTTCCTCGCTAAGGAACCATGCTTTCATTAATAATAATTAATTTTCCAAGTGTCAGCACTTCGCCAACATTGTAGATTAATTTGTCAAGAAGTGGCTGAATACGATGTAAGCGATTGTCACTAAACTGTACATTCTGAGTATCTTCACGTGCAAAATAAATCTATCTCGAGTCATTGCAAACTTTATGAGGGGAAAGCCATAAAGATCACTATTATACCAGTATAAATTTATGTTTGAAAACCTGACCAGACCAATAGAACTTTTTTTGCACCTAAACATTCTGTAAAAATTTTCTGTAGATTGTTCGAACCCGAGAAAAAATTTAACAATGTTTGGGTGAATTGGAAGTATGCTACTGCTTCTGAAATACATCCAACCGCCTGAACACCTACTAAATTCAGTGAATGTGCGGCACATAGGAACAAAATTGCACATTCACAATTTTCTTTTATTGTTGCCTGAAGACCAGAGAACTTCCAACAATATTTGATGCATTATCGTAACTCTGCCCGCGACAGTCCGTTATTGGAATATCAAGACTTTCAAAAACGTTTAAAAAGGTATCTGATTTATATTGAGCCTTATGCTCCAGCATTGGTAAAAATTGCAAAAATCTCTCAATAGGCTCTCCGTCTTTTACGTACCGAGCGATGAAAGTCAGTTGGTCAAAGTGGTAGAGATCTGGTGTGGAATCCACGCTTATTGAGTAGTATTTCACTGCTTTTAGTTCGTTAACAATGGTCGCTAACACTTGCTCTCCCATTATATTAATAAATTCACTGAAAATATTTGCAGACAAATATGATGTACTTCCTTTTCCACGGTTTCCGCAGTTTTTCATATGATCAGCAAAAAAAAGGATCAAATTCAAGTATTAGTTCTAAGCATCCCAAATAATTACAGTTATTTTGAGACCCCAAAATTTCATTATCACCGCGAAACTCAAGCCCCCTTGAAGCCAAAAATTTCACAACTGCAACAATTCTTTTAAGTACATTCTTCCAATAATTGACATGTGCACTATATTGGGAAAGCAATCCATTTTCAACTCGTCCAGTAGTTTTACTTCTTGCAACATAATTCATCATTGATTGCCTGTGCTGTAAACTGTTCTGATGCTCCATTAATAAGTTACCTATAAGCTTCCAATCTTTATATCCACTAGAAGGACTCAAACTATTGCCCGCCGTATTATTAAAAATACGGCAGTAGTAACAATACACAGATTTCTTTGACGGCGAATATAGGAGCCACTTTCTTTCCACACTTGTGAAAGTTTCGAAGAAGTCACCATTTTTATTTTGGAAAAACTCTGGCCCTTTGCGAATCCAAATATCGCATTCTTCTTCCGTTAAAATCTCATCACAGTACGTGCCAGGGTCGTAAGATATATTTTCTAAAATACTCGTAGTTGGTAAGTCGCAGTAGCTTGAGCTGGAAGATCCAGGCTGTGATGTGTGTGTGACTGTCTTTAAATCTGAAACTGATGAACTCGAAGCACTCATTTTATCTTCTATGTCAAACGTGGGCCCCGTTTCTGAGCTTTGAGATTTAGAGGCATCTTGAGATGATGAGGTCGAAGAATCAGTCTGTCTGTTAGTTTCTTCAAGTGTAAAAAAAATGAGGTTAGTTTAGGTAGTTTGCTGATATTTTCTTTTTGAGCTGTAATTTTTTTTTTTCTGAACCACTTAAATATGTTCTTTTCGACATGATTAAACAAGACAACAAAACTACACACAACACTTACGTAAAGATACTTCATAATTTATATTAAGTTAGCAAGTAAACAAAACGGATCGTGTAAGTTCGAAACATCAGGGGAATCCCGATCCAATCGACAGCATCGACATATATGTATATGTTCCTGAGTCACCTACGCATTGCAAGCACGCACCATAGGTAGCGCTAACGTAGGTGACCGCTAGATGGCATAGTTTCGCCTTGATAACCAAGTTGACGGCAAGTTGACGTAAATCTACTGCCGAACGCTACCGCAACNTCTACTGCCGCACGCTACCGCAACCTGATGTCAAGACAAGTTAAACGACGACGACGGCATTTCAAGGCCACCCTGAGGCCGGGGGCCCTGGGTTCGTGCCCCACGCGCCCTTATGGAAAAGACGGAACTGCTGATAAACATTTAGCAATTTTGAAAACCGTGCTCAGAATTTCTTTGAGTTGCATCCTTCATCCTTCAGATATGAGTAACAAGAAGTTACCGATTGAACTAATTTGCCTATTTTACTACTCAGTAGGCAGCTAATTTTGATGAAGTATTAAAAGACTTGCATATGCACAACATGTGTTTTTAAAATAATCTCAGGGAAAAAAATGTTCACAAGGTTTAATAAAAAGTTTAATATTGCCAAAGATATAACGTGATTTTAATGCATTCAACACACCGTTTATGTTTTTCATATCCATCTAATGTAAAGGCATCGTAAGTGAATGCTGCGAAGTATTACCCCAACACGCTTGATAACATTTAATGTATTTTCCAGGTCGGCTGGACAGGAAGGTCGTCTCTGTCATATAACGAATAATACGTTATATGATACCTACCACTTCCCACATCGTACATTATTGTGGAGACCAGTAATTTAGCGTTGTAACTTGGTGTCGAGGTAGACATCAAGAACTTAAAACTTTATCACTAGTCTCACGATTTTATTACAGTTGTTATGGCATACAATGAAGGAACCTTAGCCAGCAGTTAACAGAAACCCAACGACAAATTCATGTTCAGTCCTGTTCAAAGGGGGAACTATGAACATGTGTTAAAATGGGAAAACAATTATCACTTAAAAGTACGTTTTTAAGTACTTGTTAAAACGTTTATTACTCTACAAAAATATATTTTATTTTCTAAAAGTAGGTAGATGGGGTCAGCGTCTCGTTGACTGGAATGTCATGAAAGACGGAACAAGGAACCGGCGATGGCCTGTTATCAGGAACCATCGAAGCATTCACCTGGAGTGATTTTGGGAAAAAATGGAAAACCGGAATCAGGGTGGCCGGACCGGGTATTGAACCCGTGTCCTCCCGAATGCGAATCCAGTGGTTTCCCACGGCGCGCCACCGAGCTCTTTTTTCTTTTGTAAATAACTTACATAGTCTATTCGCAGTTTCTTAGCACTTTCGGAATAAAACCTTTTCAAAATCTTACTATTTGTGACGTGTTTGGTTGTTTCCCATTTATGTAATGCATAGAGACCTGAAGAATTCGCGGATTCATTCCAGGACAAGCTAGAATTCAAAACACATGCTTTTATATAATTTAATCCATTGGCCCACGCCGTATTTGACACTTCCTGGAGAAAGCTGGTTCAATCGTCGTCTTCCACTGTGAAAGCAACCAACCAATGAGCAGTTGATGTGGGCATATTTGTACATAATACTGTAGAGTCTAGCCTGCAGATCATTGAACTCGCGGTTTTTTTTCTGGTCTCTAGAATGGATCACAAGCGATTTATACTTCTGCTTACATAAAAATACATAAAATTACCTTATTTTTTGTTAAATTAAAATTTTATTTATATTTTATAAATATGTAAATTACAATATTTGAATTTTAATTAATATGAATAAAAACAGTGGGAAAATAGGTTTTGTTGGTAATGCCTAGTTAGAAATAGTTCTTATGCAAAATATTATTACACCGGGTGCGCAAGAATGAGGAGCGTCGTCCCTTTGGTATAATTTTCTAAACACGGTAAAGCTTTGTTTGCGTAAAGCGAAGGAACATCCTTTAAGTAGAAGCTAAGCAGGACTTCAGGAAAGTTGTAAGTAACCGTGAATGAAGTATTGCAATGTTTATTCGTGACGTGAGTGAGCGGGACTTCTGTTGTTTAGTATCTGAAATTGACTCACACTAGGGCACTAAACCTTGTTGACTTCGCATGTCCCTGCAAGCACGTTACACTTAACTTCACACCTGAGGCGGGGCTCGAAAGCACGTCTCGTTCTCAGACACCAACTCCACTGAGCCCACAAGGCCAGGGACGGCGTCCCGGCGCGGTAAAAACAGCGAGTGTATAGAGACGGATAAACGAACCGGCGACATGCGCCCCGCACGCCGTCAAGTGCGCGAAGCGATTGCCCGTTTTAGATTTTTACGCACGGTACCCGGGCGGCAGCCCGAATCGTTGCTCCGCGAGAATATACGACTTCGACGACGAGGTTGGCAAGGGGGGATTCCTGGCGAATGTGGCGTCATGAGTCACACTGGCCTCGATCGTGATCCTCGGCGCCTGAGAAACAGCTGGCGGCACGCGGATTCAAGGCCACGGGCGGCCAGGAAATAACGCCCTTGAGGTGTTTTCCCGATCCCTTTTCCTTCCCCCAACCACCCTCCGCTAACCCCCTGCGCAACAGTTCCAGAAGCTCCTCTGAGTATCGAGACGTACCCGGAGTTCTTTCCTGCAGCTCGAGATGGAATCGCGCAGGATAGGGACGGTGGGATGTGCCGTGAAAACTGGAATATTGTAGGGAATGGAAGGGAGTTGCGTGGGAGGGGAATTGGAATTGGATGAATAAATTTTGGAAAATCTCAATCGGCCTCCAGGCGGGAGAAAAAAAAAGATTGNGGAGCTCGGGAGTCATATGCGGCGAACGACGGGAGCCATTGACGACCCTGAAGAAGAAACCCTCCTCGACTCTCGTTTCCCGCGCCGAGAAAAGAAATTTTTTTTTTTGAGAAGAGGAGGTTATATCTCCGGCCTGGCCGTCCTAGATGGCCGATCAGTTCCGATTACAAATGACTTTTCCTGCCCCCCGCTTTCTCCCTTGACCAACAGAAAGAATGCGGACGAGGGGAAGAGGGGAGACCGCAAGTTCTACCTCGTACCGCTGTATTGGGAGATACGAGTCCAGCGTCAACAATACTTCCCCGTCTTATCAAAAAACTTATTTGCGGAGAAAAAAGAAGAAGAAGAAAACTATAATGCGAGAGTAAGTGCTCCCTTCAGAAATATGTCCTTTAGTTCGAATATTGGTTTCGATCGTCAACGCTGGTGTTTACGAGCAATTTTTTTTTTTATGAGTAGCAGGAAATGAAAGCAAGAGTCTGTGGCCATATTCAGGAGAAAATTTTCTGACATATGCTCGACAGTTTTACAAGTTAAGATGCTGACAGAAATCCACACTATTTAAAATCACGAATAGTTCGTATTTTGCTTAAATTTTTTGTTATTACAGCAATGGCACGTGTAAAGAAGCAGAATGGTGTGAACACAGAGTAAAGGCTGTTCACGGTAATATGAGCACTTTTGAAAGCCCTGCTTACGATCTACTTGTGTGCACATTGTGTATTCTTCCGCCTTATGTGATATTGACGTTACCATTGGCCTCGTCACTTTATTCATACGTTGGTCTGCTAAAACTGTGAAATTATTAAGAAAGTTAACATTTTACAAATAAGCCCATCTTTACACTTCGATGAATTAAAATTAAGAAAAGTTAAAAAAATAATTTTAGTTATCACAAATGGTTACCTAACACTTTATATTTGACGTTAAGTTATGGAACTACTTTCCATCCATCGTTACCAACTTTACTGGGAGCATTTCCCTCTGTACGCCCATTAAAATATATGTAGGCAAGGGCAGTAACGTTTTTCTAAGTTTCATTTCAAAAGTGCTCATTTTATCGGGAACAGCCTTTGCTAATTTGAATACAGAGGTTAATAAGCCGCTTTCACCGTGAATTCCAGCTGCACACGCCACCAAAATGGCGTTGCTGGGCAGCAGAAGTTGGAACGCCGTCAGCCAATCAGTGCCTGGTAACACATTCGCCAACCGAGAGCCCAGTTAACAGGGAGCCTTGAGGAATACGCAATAGCCAGAGAGAAAGTTCGGCACCTGAACCTTGCACAGACAATCAGAGCATGAGAACGTGCAAATCAAAAGAATCGCCACTCCATTCCATCTCTGTGTAATTGTCTACTCTGGGAAGCGTTCCAAAACGTTACTCCGAGTGTAGACTAAAGTAACAGAGAGTAACAGCTGAGGGAAGCAAGAGTAAACGTGGTCTGTGAACGAGCATGATGTTAATAGCATTCTGTGTTTACAAACATGTACTGACTAAGTTACCAATGTAAATTCCGAAATACATTTATCACTTTCCTCAAATTCTTTTAGTTCCAAAAAATGTGCACAATACAAAAACTGCTTTTCTTACCATAGGATAATCATAAACATTAATTCCAAAAATGTAACCTTTATGCAAGTTCACTTTTAAATAAAAATACGAAATTTACCACTGTTCATTTGTTATATTCCCATGTGTGTCTGTCAACAGAATGTTTATAATTCCTTTGACTTTATTTAATTCTAATAAACTTCCCGCATTTTCAGTTTACTTTTCGTTTCTCGCTGAATTAGTGGCAAGATGCTCGGAGTAATTTTGCTCTGCCCTTTTCGGACACTGCCAAAAGCGAGTAAAACATTTACTCGAAGTGTTTCTGGGCAGCCAAAGAGAAAAGCTCACTAGCAGTGTAACGTTTTGGAACGCCGTCCTATGACGCGGAGATCTCTTCAATCAAGCCGGAGGTCGCCAGTCGGCTGGTCCAAACTCCGGAAATCGACCTTACACATCTGCATGGCCACGTTGTGGCAGATCATGTACCTGTTGGCGTTACCGTCGTGTGGCGAGTTCTTATCCATATGCCGACCGACTAACAACGTCCAGCCACATTGCAGGCAAGCTAAACACTTTCCTCTGACGCGCGAAACTAGAGTTTGCTATACAGAGTGATTCTAAAATCATGGGACAAACATTGAGGGGTGGCAGAGCTCACAAACAAACAATTATTGTATAGGAATATATGGGCGGGAGTGACGCGTTGAAGCACAAACACAAAAATAACACATGAAATGCAACTCATTGTTTATTTACAACGTCGCTGCTAAATTACTTTTTACAGCAATGTTTACCATAATTGCCCAAAATTGCTACCACTGACAGTAATGCAAGCTTGGTAGCGTCGGTGGAGCGATTGGCGAACAGATTCAAATACGCCGGGTATTACACGCACGCCACCATTGTCAGCCAATCACGCCATATGTAGAGGTCGCCAAGCATGCGTGACTGTTGGTGGATGCATTTCCAGCAACTGTTTTAACATTTTCTGTACGGAATCACTCGTTAAGTATGCTGCTAATGAACATTTTATGTTTCCGTTAATGTGTTATGTTTTTGTGTTTGTGCCTCAACGCGTCACTTCCGCCCATATATTCCTATACAATAATAGTTTGTTTTACTGAGCTCTACCATCCCTCAATGTTTGTCCCATGATTTTAGAACCACCCTGCATAGGAATGTTAAGCGTTGCTTTTATACAAATTTGGTAACTTACGTACGAATTTTGACTCTTTCCTGAGCAAATGCAGAAACGCTACCACGGGTGTACGGGAACAAAACTTTAACACTCGTTGTTTCTCACTGTATGTATACACTGATGTCGCAAATTTGCAAATTAATTCTAAGTGTTCACTTGTGGGTTTAGGGTTCCTCGTTTATTGCACCTCAATTAAATTTTAGTATGTTTAAATTAATATAATTATCTAATTACGAGTCTAACGGTTTCATTATAAATTAATAATGTATAGATTAAAAACTTCCACTACAGTTTAGGAAGTTTACCAGAAGTGATTTTCTCAGTGTCGGGCCTTTGTTCACTATTGTTGGTATTGAATGCGCCTTGTTGGCTAGGACGTTTTACAGCCAGAGTCCTAGGAACATTGTGTTTCTAACACTCGCCGTCTGAGAGTCACCCTACCAGGCCGAGGGCTTTCTCGCGATGGCGTGACACCCGCGGTTTGTTTTCGTTGATAAAGTTCCTCTCTGGTTGACAGGCGCGTTGACAGGTCAGGGACGGATAACGACAGTGCGGGCACACTGTTTTTTTTTCCTTACATTAATTACACTCTCGCGCCCGAGAGGTTCGTCTGATATGCAAATTATTTTTTTTTGCGTAAAGTAGCGGGTGGACCAGATCGCACGTAGTCGGTATGTTGATAAAAAGTGAGATGGACAATAGCAAACCGACTTTCGGCTTCTGGGCAGCCGTAATAATAAATCGGTGTATTTTATTTCTTACTTCAACATCAAAAGAAACAGTGAACATTTTAAATTCATCACCGAGGTAGTAACATATATGTGCATGTTCTACTGGAAACCAGTACCCAATGAGGCATATGTATAGAAAAGCGAACGTCACAACCAGTATAATGCGCTTGGGAATGCCCAATTATTTTGGCTGTGTGATATGATATTGTAATATTTGCAATAAAGTGACACGCACCTTTGAACTCATGATATTTCAATTCCTTCACTTATTTTAGGCGTTCAACTTTTGTGTCTGTGAATGTACAACAATGCTAAAAAAACTTCCGCGAAAAACAGAATTTTCTAACTGTAGCCACACCAAATTAGTTATAAGTTAATTTATGTGCAACTGCGGGCAGTGTATTTTTTCATCTTTGACTTCAAAAGTGTCCAATTATCAGTGTTCGGCATACATACTATGAAGTGATACCAAGAACAAACAATAGGCATGAAAGTTAACGCCCTTTGTTTGGCAAGAGAGCGGCGACCCGATTCAATACGTGCGCCATTATTGTTCTCGGCCGATGACTCGAAACTACAGAGCACCGCTGTTGCGAAACAGTATACCCAATTATGATTGGAGACGGCAAAATTTTGCGAATTTTCATCATGACAAGCGCATACGAATGTAAGTCACTTGTAACTACCTGAAAAATTCTCTTTATTTTGCGGCTCATTTAACTTATTTCATTGGCCAACTTACATGGCACGTGCCATAGGGACTCTTTCAGCCAATCGCGAAGGCTCGACAGTTGAGCAACCAATAGCCAGTGAAGCGGTCACGCATGTTATTGACGTCGCATAGTTGTCAGTAACCAATGGAATCACGAATTTCTTTCAAGTGGGCAACAATCATAAGAAATTTCACACGCCAATACCTGCCCTTTCTTCATACAGCAATGATTTTCCTTAAAGGCATCTGCAATGTGCGTATTTTCAGTTTCATGTTCAATTTCATAAATTTATATAAATGTTTGGGTTACCGCTTTACTCCTTTGATCATTTTTAAAAAGTAATAACAGAGTAGGAAAAATGCTTAATTGTTGTAGAAAATTACAAAAAATTACAATAAAAGTGGTTAAACAATGCCGACATTATAAAAGGTAGACGCTTATATATCTTCTTGCTGTGAAAATATAATGAATTTAGTTTGATTGCTATAAGTATTATTTTCATGAAAGTAAACACAAATTATTGTAAGAGTGCTGTTGTTATTGTCTTAGTTTTATATTTAAATGCATGGTGCATTTTAGAAAGATCAGAAGTTTTCTGTTGGTGTTATACACTAAGAAAAAGGTTTTGTTGAACCAAACAAATTTAATTTGGCGCAACCAAATTGGTTGTTTGTATAATGAAAATAAAATATATTTTGTTGTTGTAACGAAATTATTTTGTTGTTATTTGGTTGCCCCAAACAAAGATTTGGTTGGTGTAAACAAAGATTTATTTGGCTTTACGTACATTAAGCAATATCGGTTAATGTAAAAAAAAAACTTGGAAGTCCGGCAGAGATTAAAATGTAGATCACCTGCACCCGAGCACTGCGCTCTAGCAACCTCAGCTAAAGTGACTGCTGATTAATTTCAGATTTTTTATATTTAAACATGCATTTAAAATAATCATCAACGTGCGCAAACAAATATTTTAAGTTTTACAGTTTTACTTTTTAGTTTTCTGTTGAACTATTTTAATTAAGATGTTTGTACTATTATTAAGCATCAATAAATGCACTAAAAACTCTGTTTTTATCCTAATTGTCACAAAAAATACAAACAAAAGCTCTCGAGATGTATTTTTGAACGGAGGCAATCAAATATATACAGTTGATTCAACAAAATATTTTTTTTTGTCAGTATGATTTCTTTCGGCCCATCACAGAGGTTCTTTTTATTCAGGCGTATATATTGTAAGATGTACAATATTTTTTTTTTGGTTTTCAAATTTGGTTTACTCAATAAAATATAGTTTTGAGGGGAGTAAATATAGTTTTGGTACTATAATAACGTAATATTTTTTGGCTGTTCTCTCAGTGTATTAGGTTATATGTTGTGAGAAAATGATATTCCAGTTTTAAATTAATATATATCGTTATTTATATTTCATCATACCAAAAAATAGCTTGAATTTTGAAGGTCCTTATTTATTATATGCATCTGGGAACTTTCAAGACAATAATTAAATCCACAAAAAACAATGAGCGAATCCATGCTAACTGGTATGGTCATAAAACAGTGATCTCATTAGGGCAACAGCAAGTAAGCAGACACCTCAGGTCGAGTAAATTTAAATAGTGGAAATTATCAAAAAAATGAGTTTACCTAAAAAATTTGCCTGCCCGTAATTATACTAATTAGTAAGGAGCGTGCACTCATCTAGCGAGAGCTTTTTGGCGCTGGCCCTCAAGGCGTCCTTCGCCCCTCAAGGTCGTTGATGGAGCACAATTCCTATCCTAGATTTGGAGGATATTTCATAATTCCGTGACATGATGTAGATGTTAGCGCGATAAAATTACCAACCACACAGAAGAAAAGTATAATGTTGTGCCAACAGTTCTAATGTTATTACAACAGTAATTTTTTGTTCTCTGTGAGCCATTATTAATTAATTTTGCCACTAATGTAATATACTGCTAAGCTATTAATGTTAATATTAAATTAGTACTTTTGTAACAACGTTAACTCCATACTGTACTGTCAACATAAACTTGTAGCAAAACAAATTTTGTGTTGGATTGATGTCAAAATTTGTGTTAAACATTTTCTTGTATTTCATTTGCTCTAAATAAAATCCCGTGTAAAATTAAAAAAGTACGATTATTTTGTCACACAAGAATATATTTTGTAAGACGCAAAAATTACGACTGGGAGGGAATTGTACCCGCACCTTGAGTTCTTAACTTTCTTGATTTTACCAAACTTAACGTCCCACCAATTGCTCTATTTTAAAATGCCTAAATGCTCTTCATATTGTGGGAATTCACCACGATATAACGATGAATTGCAGTCCTCTTTCGTTATGGGGAAATACTTTATGCTCTAGAAATATATGCACAATTGGCACACGTAAACTGTTCTGCAAGGGTTGAGAGATTGTCTAAGCAACATTTAGTTATCATACTATGATTTAAAATTTAAATATAGTTGTTTCACTTCACTTGGTTATCGCTGTACACCTTTCCGACATTTTGCAACGCCAAGTGAGTATGAACATTTGTTGGTTGGACATTTCTTTAATTTCGCTGTACCCTCAAAATATGTTGTACGTCCTATGATTTTTAGCGTAATACAACTTTAGGTATCGACAAAATTACTTACAGGCTTTGTTAACATTAACACTCAACAATATATATGCATTATAGAATTACAAGATTTTGTAAATTGTTAACGTTGATAACATTGTCACAGCATTAATTTTACTACAACATAAATGTATAAATAAATTCCTCAATAGAATGTTTTTTTTGTTGCAACGGCATTATACTTTTTCCGTGAAAACGAAAAATAACATTTACTATATCTTTTGGCGTTAATATAAAAATCATAACACGTAATTTTTATTTTTATTTTCGTACGAAAATTGGCTTCAGCTTAAAGAGATTCTGAAAGTCACAGGAGTGGCTCTTTAAAATTAATTAGAAAGCCGATAAACGGTTCATACGAGCGCTAAGGGTTTAATTATTAGCGATTTGTATGCAAATTTTATCTCCCGGGTTAAATTTCAAATACGGGCGAACCACTTACGTTTTATAGAAATATTTTTTGTGATATTCCAACAACGACAATAGCGTATTTTGAGCTGTAGTCTCACTTATTGGTAAATGTTGAGATTTGCAAGGAAAATTTATAAATTATAAATTACTTAAATTATTCCCATCCTTTTTTTTAAATCAATTTTTCTTTACTGCCACTCTTTAATCCACATCATCATTTTGAAACACAGTGGAAAATAATATAACACGCCAAAAATGTAGAAAATAATATAATAACGTTACACTTTTTAAAGCCCTAAAGTAGATGGCCTACGTGGGGCTATTTTCGTGTTTGAGGCCCACAAACAGCTGAGTTATAAGGTCTTCGCCAACACGCGCATCACGTGCGCAATCGCACTTACTGCTCAAGGCTACGAACAGTCGTGTAGTGTTTTTGTCGTTTTGTGTCTATCTACCTATGGGACTTTAAGAGGCGAAACTGTAATTTAATTAGGGGAGAGACTGCAGCGATGTTCAACACACACTCCTACCGTAGTTTCGCTCGACCACGGGCAGTGCGATTTAAGATACACCAGGTCTGCAAATGACATTTTAAGGGCGTTGTAAAGCTTAAAAGTACTATATATAAATATATACACTGAAGAGCCGAAAAAAGTGGTATAGGCGTGGGTATGCAAACAACAGAGGCGTGGAACCGATCAGAGTAAAGCGATGCGGTCGGCAGCGCCTATATAAGACAACAAGTGTCTGGCAAAGTTGCTAGATTGGTTACTGCTGCTACAGTGGCAGGTTATCAAGATTTAAGTGAGTCTGAACGTGGTGTTATAGTCGGCGCACGAGACTTGAGAAAGGAACCAAGGTGCCAACTAGTTTTTATTACATCACCCAACCAGCATATTGTAATCAGGTGAACTTGGCTTTTGACCTTGACCCGGTGACCTTTGCCCTTGAAAACCCAAACAATTCTAAAAAAAAAATCACAACAACCCTATAAAATTTAATAAATATGCACTCTTTTTGTCCCCAAAAATACTCTTGTTACCAAAAATGCAATAAAACAGAAAAAAATGGCCACCAATTTGAAAATAACTGTCTGAGCGGGTAAAACATTTAAGTATAGATGGCCTCCCATAACGCGTTTTGTGTGAAAAATTTTATGGAAATCAATTGATTGGTCTTCGAAATATAGCATAAAAACCAAATTTTCTAAGAGGCTCTGTACATGATGTTTGTAATAGATAATGTCAGAATAAAAATGTTATTAAATTTTTTAAATTGTTCATAGATATGCTAAGTACATAAAAATTCTCATATGGCCGCCATTTTTAAAATCATGGCTACACCCCATTTAAATAATGTAACAATACTTGGCCTTCTGTAGGTGTGCAAACTTTGGTGGAAATTAAGAAGAATTATTTTGCAAACATGACAAAAGGTTCAGTTTACACTCCTAACAATACATTGCAAAAAAATCCGTCGAAGGAAGATCTCTGTATGACTATCGGTTGATTGGTCCTCGAGATATGGCATAACACCTATATTGATTATGTAACGATCTTCATAAATGCAGTAGTTTTAGAGGTGGAATGTAATAAAATTTATTTTCAAATGCTGCACTATCGTACAAAATGGCGAAGAAAGTGTTTTCTTAGCTTATTTGATGCGTATAATACACACCGTCAGTGTACAAAATATGGTTGGAATTGGTTAAACGGTATGGTAGTAATACCAAATAAACCTTAATATTTCAGTGGCTACCATTTTGAAAATAATAGTGTAATTGAAACAAATTTATAACATTTACCTGGGCAATCATTGTGTTACAAATATGCCAAATTTGGCGAAAATATGTTGAGAAATTTTCTAGATATAACATAAAAGCTTATTTTTTCATGTAGCGCTATCAACCTAAATTGCCGACCAACAACAATATTCACATATGAATTTAATGCTTACTACTTGCGATGTCAGCAAACAGAATTAGGTTAAAATCGGTTCTTTGAATACCGAGATATGAAATATAGCTTTTATTTTAAATTGTCAGCCATTTTAAAAGTAATTGCCCAGCGTGGTAACAAAAAACTATAAAATTCAGTTGTTTTTACTTAGTACTATATGTGTACCGAGTTTGGTGAAATTCGATTTACGCGTTTAAAAATTGAAGGGGGACACACACGATTTCTACAAAATTTGAACTATTGAATTTTTAGTGTGTGAGAGACACGTTTTCAAAATGGCGGCTATATAAACATTTTAGCTTTGAATTTTTTATCTCCAAAACTGCAAAATAAATTTCAGCTTAAATTTGTATGCTGACATTATCAGTTATTTCCATCGAAATTGCCAATGCCAGGCCTCATTTCTCCGCCATTCCGTAGGATAGCCCCACATGAAATAATGTAATTTGTTGACCTTATCTCGGGAAACAATCAATCGATTTCTTTCAAATTTAGCGAAGAAGTTGTACTGTGGTAGGCTATATTAACTTGTAAGTAACTTATTTTCTGAATTGCGTGCAGTTGATTGCAAGCTAGCTTAATTTGATAAGTTTTTCTAAATTCTAATCACGGGTAAGTCACTCGTATTTTAATGGTCTTTGTACTGTATCACATGTTTCTGGTTTCATCTCTAATAATATTGCTGCCAATGAGACGTCAACGCCTACCTACTACCTAACCCTTCAAGAACTTCACTAAAATTTATTTGCACCCATGTAGAGGAAAGTAGGCTAATTAGTTATAAGTAACTTGTTGTTGTCTTTTGCTGCAGCAGTTAGCTATAGTTTTATACTTGGAAATATAATACGAGATTCGGTGTTACTTTTGATGCAAATCAGTTGCTGAATGAAAGATATTGCCGTCTGAATGATGGTAAAGGTTGTAATTTAAGAGTCTTCAAAATAAACGAAACGTAAGATTTTTTAAAATTTATATTTCAGTACCGAAATTAATACTTGAATATTTCTGACTCCAACTAACAAATCTAAATCTGTGAATCTGCAAACGTAACCTATGTTCTTCATTCTGGAAATCAGTTGACAAATAAGATGAAAAGATGTGTATCGTTTGTAATGTAAAATTCATGTTTCATTTTCGTAAATAATATGTATTTTTCTCAAAAAAATAATTATAAGAGTTTTAATTTAGACCATATATATAAGCGTTATTATTTTTATGTGGTGACAGGAAGAAAGGGATATTCTTTCATTATAATGTTTTTCTCTAAAGGTAATTTCGTATTTTCTTTTTCAGTTTCTCATTGTAAATGCACTTGTTGCCTTGAGAGTAATTCCAATGTCAAAACTTTTAAAATTTCCTTATTGTATGTTTGGTTTAGTAGTGTTTTATTTTAGGTCGACTCATTTATTTCAGACTTCCCTCGATCCATAACTAGGTACCTGAATACGCTATAATATACGCATACTAATATTTGTTGTATGCAAAAAAATTGTAATTACTGTCAAGGTAATTTTTTATATTAATTTTCAGTACATTCATTTTAGTTATAATAATTATAAATTTCTATGGCCAAAGTTGATGTGTATAAAATCAGTAATTAAAAACCTTTGTCTACATAATAATTACTCATTTTTATCATGTTAAAACATAGTAATTATTATTGTGGTGTGGTTAAATATGTTTATTTTTCAATGTGTTTCCTAAAGCATTTAATATTGAAATATAGATAAATTTAAATTAAAAGGTATATTTATAAATTTTTTTTAATACTTTAATTAGTAAATAAATTAAAATATTTTACAGTGCTACGAAATAAATGCATTCTTCTTCACATGCAACAATAATAATCAATTTTTAGCGACTCTGTATTGCCATGGGTATGAAAAATATACAGAGTGCTCATGAAAGAAACTTAGCTTCACCCTTGTTTCCTGCCACTTTGCAAATTACCGTACAGTTAACTGAAAACTATTGTCTACCTAACAGAAAGAGCTGATGCATTCTATTTTAAAGTTAAATTTTAAAATACCATTATATCCCGAAAATGTTATACATACATACATAGTGGATGTAGGCCACATACATCACCTCGCAGTAAGAGGCTGAGAGCTCTGAATTCACGTGACAATGTACACAGCTAACGTAACAAACTNAATTACCGTACAGTTAACTGAAAACTATTATCTACCTAACAGAAAGAGCTGATGCATTCTATTTTAAAGTTAAATTGTAAAATACCATTATATCCCGAAAATGTTATACATACATACATAGTGGATGTAGGCCACATACATCACCTCGCAGTAAGAGGCTGAGAGCTCTGAATTCACGTGACAATGTACACAGCTAACGTAACAAACTTCATTNGTACACAGCTAACGTAACAAACTCACTTTAAGCGTCGAATAGCTTACACTGAGGAACGTATTAGAAAAACCACTAATTTTGTTCTACATTTGTACAACTATCAAAATGCGGCCTTCGTATATAGCTGAGCCAGATAAAACTGTAGTTTACAGATGAGTGTTCGTTTCTTAGAGGGCTATTGGTTCAACGTCTCTTATAAATCGTATACTTATGATATAATCGTAATATGTATTGAAAATGACAAGTTTTTTAAAGTCTATCTATCCTCTGCGAAATTTCCCGGTTCGCTAGCTCTGCCGACAGTCTTCGCAGGCAGGCGTCGCAACTGGCGACGTAGAATCCTCACTGTTAAGGACATTTCCACCGAAGTGAGTGAGAAATATGGTCGATGGGTTGGAAGAGTAGCCTGTGCGTGCGTGTGTGCGTGTGTGTGCGTGTCCTTGTAAGCGAGAGAGCAGGAGACTATGGCCAGCTGGGACGAGTAAAGCCGTTACGAAGAAGCTCGCTGTTTGTTGAGGCGATGACGTAGGAGGGGTAAGTGGTCGTGGGCCGNGATGCAGTTTTTTGAAAAGGGTTCAGCTTTTTTTTTTCCACCGTGGTTGGAGGGAAAACGTAACGTCCACGCCGGAGAAGCTATGAGCCACGTGTCGTCCCACGAGTTTGGGTGCTGCGGGGGACTCTCGGTTGGCGGGGGGAAGAGACGGTGCAAGGGAAGGGGGGCGAGGGAATGCGGATTCTGCAGCGTGCGAGTAATTAGCTCTTTCGCCAAGCGCTCTCCCCACCCCTCACAATCAGCCGCTGCTTCGCCTCGCAGCAAGGCCCACACAGTGCACAATACGCCAGGCGGCGGGCAATGGCGGCAGCATCACCGCCCCCTCTACCCATCTGATGCGGTGCACAATACCGCCGGCAGGAGAGGGTATAGGCTCCCCTCCCACACGCACCCTCCAACCCCTATCTTCACGGGGTACCGCGTCACCGACGGGCCGTAGCCCCCACTGCTCCTTCATAGCGGCCCGGGCTTCAGAGCGAACTTAAGTTNGCGTCACCGACGGGCCGTAGCCCCCACTGCTCCTTCATAGCGGCCCGGGCTTCAGAGCGAACTTAAGTTTGCTGGAAGACATACAAATTCATTGTTGTATTTGGGAAAAATATGTATATAATGAAAAAGAGGTACGGTACAAAATTATGTTTCGTTTATGTAAAAAAAAATTCTGATTTTTTTATATTACATGTTGAAGTCAGAATGTTTTACTTTATTTTGGAAATAAAAACCAATTGCAAACAAGTTACTTAGGTAGGTACAAAGACGTTATTTTACTCAGTTACCTGTATATAAAACGGTAATGGACAAAAAATTCAATGGCAGCCACAGATTTAGAAATAAATACAAAAATGTTTTATTATGACTTAAGACAGGTTTCTTAAAGTATAAAATAATGACTTTCTTTTAAATTCAGTGTTTATTTACTTATTTCTCGAAATGAGTTTCTGCCATTTTTGCGCCCAAAAAAAGGAAAATTGTGATTTTCATTTGTAATAATAAAAAATTTAATAATTTCAATTTTTTTGAAGGATGTGTCATAACTTTAATATCGTGAGGATGAGAAAATTTATAATAAGAAAAATCCAAGNTTTCAATTTTTTTGAAGGATGTGTCATAACTTTAATATCGTGAGGATGAGAAAATTTATAATAAGAAAAATCCAAGTTTTTCTATTCGAGTACATAAAAAAGGAACGACATTTTTTTTCGCGAAGGTGTATTTTAAAACATCAATCTCTCTTCACATCTGTGTGCTCATTTTATTTGAAGAAGCCGCTCGATTTTGATTTATTGGAATGAGCAGCACTGTAATAGGGTACCCATTCCCACTACAATGAAAATATATTTATTGACGAATTTTGGATAACACTATGCTTATAAAACTAAAAGCGGAGATATATTGGTATGGTATCTTGCCAGAAGATAATGTTATGCAACCCGGTCTACCGTGGATTCAATCAATTTTTTTTTTAAATACCAACAGCATATAGGTAGTTTAATGTTACACGTTACTTTGTAGTAAAGGAGAAAATATCCAACCATAATACACGAAATAACTGAATTATTAGTCTCACGTTTTTGAATGCGCGTGTAAAATTTTGCGACTATTTAGAAAAGTCATAAAGTGAAGTGTAAGGATATTTATTTGTATTTTCGTGTGATCAGATATAAAACAGCCTCGCTGTTTCAAAGCTCATACCACTGTCGTGCACAGGACAGTAGTGACCTTACTGGTGAGCGAAGTAACTCCGCAGCTTCGTAGAAGAGCCACAAGAGTCGGTGGACCAGCCCACTTTTCTCTCAAGAAGACGATACGGGTTCGATTCCCGGCGGAGTAGCACTTCCATATTCGCATGTGAGAAACCTGGTGGACGTAGAAAATTTTCCTGTCGGATTTTCTTGGGATGCTCCCGATTTTTCCGCCCTTTCATTCCGTCACTGCTTCGTGCTAATGAGCCGTTTCATCAGCCTTACGACTGAATCAATGTACTCAGCGATGTTTGAATGACGTTTATTTTACGAAATTATTACAAACGTCCCCAATACGTTAACCTGTGAAAAAAAACCATACTCCAAACGTGGACGGAATGGTAACATAAAGTTACCATGTATGATACATACACTGAAGAGACAAAAAAAATCGTGCACCTGCCTAGTACCGTGTAGGGCCCCCGCGAGCACGCAGAAGTGCCGCAAGACGACGTGGCATGGACTCGACTAATGTCTGAAGGTATGCAGGAGGCATTGAAATCTGCGCCAATTTGAGAAAGGGTTGCACGTCTGTCACGTTTAATGATTCTCGTCAGTCCTCGTTTGTCCCGTTCTTTCACGAGATTTTTCCGGCCGCAGCGATGCCGAAGATTTGATGTTTTACAGGATTCCCGATATTCACGGTACACTCGTGAAATGGTCGTTCCCGAACATCCAAATGTTATCACTACCTCGGAGATGCTACGTCCCATCTCTCGTGCGCCGACTATATAACACCACGTTCAACATGGCATACCATTGCATTACTTAATGCCAAATTTGGTGGGAATCGGTTGGGTGGTGTTCAGAGATATTATGTAAAAGCGTTATTTTATTCACATATACCTAGTTCTCAAAATAGAGGGCAACAACAATATACCTTTCTAAATTAAATTCTTATATAATGAACCATTCATCTTGTTAATTGGTCTAAATGGGATNCTGCGCCAATTTGAGAAAGGGTTGCACGTCTGTCACGTTTAATGATTCTCGTCAGTCCTCGTTTGTCCCGTTCTTTCACGAGATTTTTCCGGCCGCAGCGATGCCGAAGATTTGATGTTTTACAGGATTCCCGATATTCACGGTACACTCGTGAAATTGTCGTTCCCGAACATCCAAATGTTATCACTACCTCGGAGATGCTACGTCCCATCTCTCGTGCGCCGACTATATAACACCACGTTCAACATGGCATACCATTGCATTACTTAATGCCAAATTGGTGGGAATCGGTTGGGTGGTGTTCAGAGATATTATGTAAAAGCGTTATTTTATTCACATATACCTAGTTCTCAAAATAGAGGGCAACAACAATATACCTTTCTAAATTAAATTCTTATATAATGAACCATTCATCTTGTTAATTGGTCTAAATGGGTTAAATTGTTGTCGAAGTATATTATATTGTGCCACAATGTCAAAATGGTTGACATGTTGCAAGTGAGCACCCATGGTNTAAATTGTTGTCGAAGTATATTATATTGTGCCACAATGTCAAAATGGTTGACATGTTGCAAGTGAGCACCCATGGTGGTGAAAAGTTATAAAAACATACATTCAAAATTTTGATATTTTTTTTTAAATATTTTTTTTATCGATTAATATAAATATTTTGTAAATTTTTGAAAGTTTTTGTAATCTTTTATATTTTTTTAGGGGTTTTTGGAGTTTTTGGAGTTCAAGTTAATTCATGGTCACAGGTAAAGGTTACCGAAATACGACATGGTAGTTGGGTGTCTTAAAAACATGGTGACCGGTAGGCAGCACGGTTCCTTTCCCGAGTCCCCTCAATAAAAGACATTTGAAAATTTAATTATTTAATAATTTTTATTTTTTCTAAATAATTTTTAATTAATTTTTAAAACAGTTTTTATACATTTTTTTGGAAGTTTTTATAAATCTTTTGAATTTCTTTTGTGCTTTTATGGTAAAGATAATCGTATCTAAGTTAAAGGTCAAGGTCACCTATATCCAAAATGGCGGAAAATATGGCTGCCGGCTGACCAGAATTGCAGAGCATTAACAGCTCTGTGGCTCTGTGTCCCCATGCACAACGTCCCTTTTTAGCCTACTTTCCAAAAGGAAGAAAGGTTTATAAGATAACCTCCTGCCTGTGTGTCTGTTGTGTTGTATGTGACTGTGCATGTGTCCCCACCCCCTTTTCAATTATTGAACGCGTTCACCGAATTCCTACAAATGTGGTACACATATAGTACTTAGTAAGGTCACCTGACTTATACAGTTTTCGACCAAGTCGGGCACACACTATGATAATGGTGGCCATTTTGAAATTTGGGGTGATATGTATTATCTCAAAAACCATTCAACCGATTTGAACCAAATTGTATACACTGGTAGTTCATTCTCCAGAACAACATTGGAATGTAGAAGGCTACTTTGTAAGGCCATCAAAGTTTTATAACTTTTGACCACCATGGGTGCTTACTTGCAACATGTCAACCATTTTGACATTGTGGCACTATACAATATACTTCGATAAAAATTTAACCCATTTAGACCAATTTACTAGATGAATGGTTCATTATGTAAGAATTTAATTTAGAAAGGTATATTGTTGTTGGCCCGCTATTTTGAGAACTAGGTATATGTGAATAAAATAACGCTTTTACATCATATCTCTGAACACTACCCAAACGATTCCCACCAAATTTGGCATTAAGTAATGCAATGGATTGCCATGTAAACAATTGAAATTTAAGAATGCAAGACACTTTTTCAAATTGCGGCATTAAAATTTAGTATTTTATGTTATTTCCTGTGAAATTATCTACCAATTCCTACCAAATTCGATAAAAAAAAAATAACACTACGGGAGTATATGTACACCAATGTGGCACTTATTTTAAAAATTACGAACACGTAATTTTTTTTATAGTTAAGTATGCTGTATTAACGAAACCATGTACCTACCTAAATTTCAACTTATCTTAGTATTCCAAGAGAATATATTACAGTCAATAAATGTGACTACACAGAGCCGTTTGTCCGCCATTTTGTTAGATAACGCCACATTAATAAAAACGTTTATGCATAATTTTTCGAATTTTAATTGACCTAATCTCATAAGATTTTGCACACTAGTAGTGCTACAGTAAGACATGTGAGGCATNATTTTTCGAATTTTAATTGACCTAATCTCATAAGATTTTGCACACTAGTAGTGCTACAGTAAGACATGTGAGGCATTTATTTTGAAAATGGTATATATATAAATAATTCCCATTTATATATGAACTATTAAAGAATTTAATTAGTTTCAACAAAAACTTCTTCGCTGATGACATATAATAGACATATAATGCGTTTATATGCAGACTGTTTTTAAGAATTTTTGAACGATAGCACCACATGAGAAAATACAGCTTTTATGTCATGCCATATCTCGCAAACCAGGCAACCTCTTATGCCCAATTTGGCATGTGGGTAGAGCTATGGTAGACCATGAAAACTTACATTTTTCATGTGGTTCGGACACTTATTTTCCAAATGGCATACCTATACATATTTAAAGTTATTATAGCATATCTACCAAAATATAGGACTTATTACAATCTAAGTTGACGCTCCGAAGCCTATCTCTATAGTATATCTTAGTTAGAGTCCCACGTAATGCGTATGTTTATTTGTACTGTCTCACTAATGTTGTGTTACACTAATTTCTAGTACTATCTTTAATTACAATGTTGTCAATAAATTATCAAGTCCTTACTATAAGATTTTAAGGGATTCATCCACATTTTTTTGCGTGTATGTGAAGGGATGTTGGTTCATCAGTTATATTAGTATCTCCTTGTTCATTTTGTACCTATCTGTAGTCATTAGCGAACAATTATATTCACTTCATTGATGTATTCTTTTCCATTTGCTCATTGTGTTTATTCATTTCATTTATTTTTAGTTATGGAAAAGCTAATTTCATAAACTAAAATAGGCCTGTTGACATTAGAATAAAATTTTATAGTTATGCATTTATTATACAACCACCCTTAAATGCTTTGTGGCAGGGGGACCAACTAAACATGATTGAGTAGTGGATAGTTCCAAGTGCAGTAACGACCTTGTATCTGACGACTCTGCAAATGTTTGGCCCTGGTAGAAGGGAGGCGAAGTGTTGCTCGCCCTCCAGTGAGTCGACCAATCACGACGACCCGTTCGTCGTTCGGTGAGCCGTGCCGACCTTGCGAGGCACGATGGTAATCGAGGAACCTCAGCCGTTAACAGACTCTGGTTCCAAGCACGCTAACCGAGACCGACTCATTTCCGGTTCATTAAGTCACGAGAACACGGTTCTTTTCAGCGGTGCCTTTGTCACCGCAGTTTTGCCTTTTCACGAAAGACGGCCATTTTCCCCCCAAGATAATGAGTGAATCAATTAGCCATTACACGCGACTGGCTTTTCTTGCATCGAACTTTTGTGCTGAGTATAATCTGCAGAGTAAAACGGACAGAGCAACGTTGTGAAAGGCCTTAGGGTGGCTGTGGCTGACCTTCGGCATTGCAAATTAAATATTGCTTGATTTATTTCAGTTGTATTATATTCTTATACAATGTTGTTCTGGGGAATTAACTACCTGCCAAGTAAAACATATATAGCGCTGTGCAATATAAACTAATGGTGGAACATAAAATCACAGGCAGGAAAATACACCTAGTTCTTTCGGTACTCCTAAGAGTTCATATATGTTGAATGATAATTAAAGACAGCAATTAACGATAATAATTGCTGTCTTTCAAATAAATGAACTTTAGTGTATTCTGGCTCATAAATTTTGTTAAGCCGGATGTTTCAGCCATTTTTCAAAGAAAAGCTAGTTTTTTAAATCACTAACCTGTTTGTGCGGGTGTGAGCTTGACTCTATATTTCCTTAAAAATGTTTTGTATATTTTCACGTAATTTAATAAATCTGGATTCATGAACTGAATAGGCCCTACAAAATTCCGCTGGATTGATTTGGATACTTTTTTTGGTTATTTAAAAAAATTTCTGAACTAGGCGTGTTACAAAATTCTTCGTACGAAGATCTTCCTTTACCATGAATGTTCCATGAGGAACTGTCGTCGTTACTCGACTGAAATAATATTCTCGAACCTTTTTTGGACAACGTTGAAAAACAAATTTTTTTGGAAGTGAAGCCAATACTTTCAGCTTCCTATTTTCATGTCTTTTATTTCACCATGTGAACTAAAAACAAATCTTTCCACATAGCAAAATAAATCTTTGTGTTTGTAGGCCTATACACAATAATTGGCTTAGCTACATCGGCTGCAAACATAATTTATGGTGGCTTAAGCTTCTTAGTGCACTTTTTCGTATTAGTCAGCGTACTGCCGTTATAGAAAGAATCACCCACCATAGACGAATGGTTATTCGTCTTCTGCGCATGTATCCAACATTGAAAGCCCTTTTATATGCATAAAATAATTTCACCAAAGAGAATTTAATCTGATTGCATTAAAACTTGGCCAGAGGAAGTACACAAACATCTCAAAGCATTTGTGTACATGAATGGTGTTCTAACCTCAAATCCTGCCCACGTCGTTTATGATAGTCGTGTTGGCAGTTCAATGTTGGGTCTAGCTCTGCGCAGCTAGCGAGATCGCTCCATCCCATATTCACTTAAGGGTTTGGCTGCATCTGGCCACGCAGTAATGCCACTAGGGGCCACTAACACTGTTACAACTTTGGTCAATGCTGGTCACGGTTAATTAAGCACTTTTGAAACGAACCTTTGCAAAATGGCACTGTTACTACCTGCATATATTTTAACGAGGACACTGATTGGGCACGCGTCCAATAAAGTTGGTACCGACGGATGGAAAGTATATCCGTGACTTAATATTGAATTTAATAAGTTTGGTACACATTGCCTTATAATTACACACTTTTACTTGACTAAAGCACGAATAAAGTGATCAGGCCAATGACAATGTTAATTTTACGTATTGTAGAAGAATTCACAATGTGCATGCAAGCATATCTTAAACAGTGTTTGCAAAAGCGTTTTGTTTACCGCATACAGTTTATAACGTGAACTGACGTAGAATGAAGCTGTGTATCGTCTAATCAGTGAATGTGTAGAGCGAATGTCAGTGAGTATCCAGCATGCTTCGGTGCCGCGGTGGCTCAGCAGTTAGACTGTTCGCTTCGCTTGAAAGTGAACTGGGTCCAATCACTGGCCGGGTCACTCCCGGATTTTCGAAAGTGGAAATCTTGCCGACGATGCCAATGTTCAGCGGATTTTCTCGGAGATCTCCCTCCCCTCCTTGCATTCCGGTGGTGCTCCATTCTCACCTCATTTAAACCTCATCGGCTGTCAAGACCTCGTTGTTAAAAGCCGTCCAAATCTCTCAACTCCAGCATGCTTCTGTGGCGCACTAAACACATGTATTAACAGCTTACAGAGTTTGAGAGAAGTAATCATTGGGCTGCGGGAGGCCTTGTGCGGCCCAGAATGAACATTATAAGGCCTGATATTTCCATCGTCTGACAGCGCGAGATCAATCAGTGGTGTATATTTCCAACATCTAGAGGCATACAGCAGAATCTCTAGTGACTTATTTTCCACCCACGCGGTTGCAAAGCGATCTGCAGAAGAAGACTTGCATTCTCGACATCCTTTCTAAATTAGCTTTTAAGCCATTCAGACGTGAAAGTTGCCAAGGGCGTAGCTCAATAATTAGTCATGATTCGGTACAGCAAAACAGTATAATATGAGGTTTATTGAACATAAGGGTTTTACAGTTACTATTTATGTGACTATTGATCGGGGGAGCTTTAAATTGAATACCGAGATGCTAATAAATTATATTAAATGTTAGTTACTTCACGCCATTACTATTACTGTCTAACTGGAAAGTCTCCACGTTGTTCATGTTGCCGGAGGCTGATTCTACGAGGCGGTTAACGACGGCCGGACACACCCATCTTCCGTGGTCTTCTCTTTGGTCAGGTTGACGACAAAAGACGTCGCTCCTGGTGTTACGCTGGTCTGTATCTGTTGCGTTGTTTAATATTTCGGCCCCGTTTACTGGCCGGTGGAGGGGATTTCTGCAACTGTCTTTCACATGGTGCTGTTGCAATCACGCTCGTGCCCTGTTTTAATGTTTGAAGTTGTGATAAGGCAGGCCGTTCAGTTAAGGCCTGATCACATCATAACAACCAACATCCATTGACACCACCACAACAGAGAAACATAATATGCAAGTACTAAGAAAATAAATGTCCTTAGCTATTACTTTCATGCGGGCGTACTCATTNGTTTCTGCAACTGTCTTTCACATGGTGCTGTTGCAATCACGCTCGTGCCCTGTTTTAATGTTTGAAGTTGTGATAAGGCAGGCCGTTCAGTTAAGGCCTGATCACATCATAACAACCAACATCCATTGACACCACAACAACAGAGAAACATAATATGCAAGTACTAAGAAAATAAATGTCCTTAGCTATTACTTTCATGCGGGCGTACTCATTTGCAGATTAGCTGCGAGATGCTCCGGAAGTGAGCGTTTTGATTGATTTTTTAGTACGTCCTGAGCGAACGATTTCGTATTGACTGGGCTCCCGCCGGGTAAGTAAGCTACCAGGCACTGGTTAGCGAACAGCAGTGTGCCATGTGCCGATGGCCATACCAATCTGGTAACCTGGCGGTCTTCTGATTGCCGTGATTTAACAGAGTAGAGCGTGATGAGTACTTGGATGGGCGAACGTCCAAGGTCATGTGTTGACCCTTGGTGGGCCACCAAGGGACAACACATGACTAGGCAGGAGGTGAGGTTACACTGACCAGGTACTCCATTCAACCTCCGCCGCAGAGCGGGACACCAGAAGCAATGCCTGCCTGTTCTCTCTAGCGTTGTGCTATGTTCCTGGTCAGTGACGCGATTTTGCTGACGTGTGCCGCAGGAGTTCATCGTGGAAGGTACTGTTCCACTTCTGTATTACTAAGTATTCTGGAACTGAGACTTTAGTGTCGCATCTCTCTAACTTGTCAACCAATTTCCAGTTGATTTTGCGCGCAGATGGTTTTATGTAATGCCGCCAAAAATTTAAAAAAAATAAGTTTCTCTTTATTTTTCATATGGTTTTGAAGTTTTTGTGACTCTTAATTTTGTATCTCTAACACCATTATAACAACTTAACCCGAACTTGACTTGCTTAAGTACGTACTGTGTGCTCTAAATTAAGTACGCACATATTGCCGTAGTCGTCTCGTAGTTTCGAATATACTAACAACGAAATTGACTCTTATAACGTTAATTAGGCCCTACAGCTTTCAAACATCTCGACGGATCAAATGGAAAATTCCGTCGGAAAAAATCCTTTATAACGATGCAGGACCTTTCTCCTAAGACTCTGAGTGCCTCATTAATATCACGACCACATATACATAGAGGAAAATAGGCTAATTAGTATTATCGGTAGATTCATATTTTGTTACCCGGTGGCTTGTACAAACAATTTAGGGATCGAAATTTTTGCGTAACATTCTATACAATGTGCAATTAATGAGTGTTTCACAAGTTAAATTGTTATACCATGGAACTTCTCATTAGAGAACCCTTCTCTGCCAAAGAAAAATTATTGTGTTTATTTTTCTCACATATTTTTTCCTCAAAAATACCACCATCCAAGAAAGCGTTCTTAAGCTTCGGGTACAACATCTTTACTCCGATATTTTAAGTCTTTGTCTGCGCTTATAATATCTAATTAATAATGTTAAGTTGCGACTGCTACACACTCGTATATCAGGGCAGCAATGTTGCAATCGGGAAAACGAGACAATATAGTGCTCACAGTCCCATGGTTACTTTTGGTCTACAACCTTCAGCCCCCTGTAAATATAAATAAATAGTTTTATAGCCTGATCAAGTAGAAGGGCGTGGACTTCAACATGGCAACGCTGGAAAACCCTTTGCACAAGGGTCAGGTTCCATGTGCTCCGCGGTGTCCCACTGCTACGGCTGTAGGTAGCTCTACTAATTTCACCTAGCTGTAGCACATTCAGCTGTTCTGAATACAGCGCTCTGGTTATCTTTTCTCAGAGGAATCAAGCGTATTTACAGACTATAAATAGAGATCCGCGACTCAAAATAAATTAACCAGTAATTAGAAAATAGGGGTCCCCGGGGTCACCTGAAGTCTGGGGACCCACGGCAGCCATATTGTATGACATCACGTGAAACCCCCTGCTCTGTCATTCCTCGTCAACAGCGGCCATCTTGGGTATCCCTTTACTCCCTCTGGAATTTCCCTTTCTTCCCTCCTGCTCAGTATTTCCACCTCGTCTCTTCAAGCTCTTGCATTCCGATTAGTTTTCTCACGCTCTCATTCCTGCCTTCCTTCCTCTCGTCAGTTCTATCCCTTAGGAAGATGCTGGTTGTGGTGCTGTTGGGGACCTCTGGAAATGAAATTTTTTAAAAATGAGTTAAATTTTTTTTTAAAATACATTTTTATTAATTTTTTTATAAATAGACAAAAAGTGGAATTTTTGACGAATTTTTGCTTTTAAAGTTAACAGTTATCAGAATCAAGGTCACCTGGATCCAAGATGTTGGTAGTAGTCAGTAATATAATATGTCCTTGACTTTTATGAATTCATTTAAGTTGTACTTTGTTATAGTTTTTGTTTTCAAGGTCATCGATGTTCACGGTTATAGGGTCAAGGTCAAAGTTACCTGGTTCAAAATTGCCATTGGGTGATGTCATGACATGATGGCTGGTCGGTCCCAGTCCCTCGTCCCTTCTAAACCCGAACATTTAAAATTTATTTTTTATTATTTTTCAAAATAAATTTCTTACCATTTGTTAAACATAGTTAAGGATTTTTGCAATGTTTGGGATTTAGAAAATGTTTTGGAATTTTTTGCTTCAAGATCATCCAAGGTGAACGTCGAAGGTCAAGGTCATCAACATATAACATGACTGACGAGATGGACACTGGCCGACCTTGCGAGTGCCGGTCGTGTCAGAAGTTTAGTCGATCAATCTGCCATCGAACCCTAGACCTCCTATATGTACATATTTAAATAATTTAAGTGTTTGAATTTTTTAATTATTTCAAAAACCTTTTATAAATTTTTTGGGGGATTTTATAATATTTTGGGATTTTTTGGAATAGTTTGGGAATTTTTTGTGTTCATGATTATTCAATGTCATGGGAATGGGGTCAAGGTCAACGTCATCGACATCTATCATGGCTGACGAGATAGACACCGGCAGACCTGGCGAGGATCATTCCTGTCGGTAGCTTAGTCGATTCTCCTGTCATCGAACCCCGGACCTTCTACATGTACATCTTCATAAATATTGTTTAAATACTTTTTTGTAATTTTTAAATTTAAAAAAAAATGAAATTTTTTTTTGGGTATTTTTTTCTGTTCAAGGTTATTTGTTACAGGACACAGGGTCATTGTCAAGGTCAAAGGTCATGGTCACAGGTAAAAATCGAGCCCCCCAAATCTTTCGGATGGCTCGTTTTTACAAAAAAAAAAAAAAGGAGGCTCGTTCTTTGCAAATGAGGGGCTTAGTGCTTTTTGAGGAAAAACATATAACTTTTAGGGGAAAAGGGAAATTTTAAATGATGAAGGGAAATTTTAAGCAATAAATTGTCAATTTCAAGGGAAAAAGGGGAAAAAATTGAATTCAAGATGAAGGTGGTTGGCGACTGGCGCATACTACTTAATCCTTTGTCCTCGACTCGCCATTTCCCTACTACTTCAGTAAGTTCAATTATATACGTTTATCTGAACTGTCATAGTATAACTTACTTGCCAAATTGGGTGAGAATTCCTTTGATAATTTTCGAGATAAAATGTAAAATCTTTGTTTTTTTTAATTTATGCTGTCTTACAAAATTGCGGTCTAACAACAATGTCTGCTTCAACATTTAGTGCTTACGCGATGCTCTGCCAGCATACAAGATTCTGATGAATTGGTCGAACGGTTCACGATATTTGACATATCACCCTTCGATTCTTTTTACTACAGTATCGGCAGCTTTTTCCGACTGTCGTTTCCGAATGAATGGCAGTCAGTCAAGCAAGAATGCGAAACTTAGTTAGATCAATTTTACTGTACTCTGAGACTACGCATTTGACCGTTTCATGAGCGAATGTAGGAACACTACCATTGCGTATGGGAAAATAGTTAAACCATTTGCAATTTCGTACTATTAGTAAACATCTATACGGTAATTTTAAGAATAATTTATTAAAGTGTAATTCAGACAAATTGATGGTCATATACAAATAAAAACTATGCATTAATTTCCTTATTTTAAGCAAGTTTTAAAAATGTAAAAATATTTCTTTGTGCGATTTTATAGACGTCTTAAAGTAGATCTTAGCATGTTTTTTTTTCAGTGGAATTGTCTCATTTCTGTAGGCAAGTTAGTTTTCACTCTCTGTAAATTTCTAAAATTGTAAAATTTTTATATTGCCATGTATTTATGCGAAAACTATACTCTCAATTTTTTTTGGGAGGAAATTGCATTCACGTCTAAAAGTTGAACAGTATGTGTTACAAAAATAAAATAACAAATTTTTCCGTTGCCAAAGACAATCATTTTGTTATCTGGGAGCTTATTCCAAGTTTCGTCGGTAACTGCCTACTGTCTCGCAGCTGACGAATTTAATCGGCTGCTTGAAGACGGTATTCAGAGCTGTTCGTCGTTTAGCACGGGGGTATATTCGGGCATCTTCAGCTTACCGACTTTCCCCACTCCAAGCTAGACGAGCGTTAGTGTCTCTGCGCATGGTCGACAACGTACAAACGAAATATTACTAGAATTGCTCGTTTTAAAATTGCTCAAATCTGTTTAAAAAGCATTACTTAAAGACACGAATAGTATGCCCTATATTTTTGGATGGTGAAAAATAACATATAATTAGAAATATGTATTTTATAAGAAAATAATAGTGTACAGTGTGATTTTGTAGGGAGTGTGGGAAACTGTTGTTGGTGGCCATGTTGAAATGCATTTTTTTTACCTTCGTAATATATAGACGTTTACTTATTAAGAACGTGGCCCTGGTGTTAAGTAAACTATCTGTGTTTGTGGAAAAGAAAATATTTCGCCAAGGCTAAGTGAAGGAAAGTTAGCAGATATTAAATATAGATTTCACGCTGTCCTGAATAACAAAGAAATGTACACATCTTGAAACGATTATAATAATATTCCCAACCTTGGTGTCCGCTGAAGTGTACCGTGGAGCCACGGAAGATGATTATTTTGAATAAATATAAAATTGTTGATATATTATAACAGTATTGCTAACCTCTTACGAGACAGGCATTGAATTTGGTGTGAATTAAATAACCTTCCCTCCCATTTTACCACATATAAGCCTGTGGTTTTTAAAACGCCGATAACCTTTCAGCGCAGAAAATATTTCTTTTGTACAGAAGGAGCATACGTAGATTTTGAATTTATTTGTGTTATTCATTTCGACTTCAAAGTTAGTTGTAAAATTATTAAATTATGTGGAATATATTAGTCTCTTCTTTCTGGAATCAATGCAAGAAATAGTCATTTGGTTGCAGAATATATTCATTTTCGTAATATTTAAAGTTAATCACGATCCGTTTTAGTTAAAGTACATAAGTACTATCTATCAAATTTTATCCTTCAATTTTAAAATTAACATTCCAAACTGAAGGCTATTAGGTGACAAAATACAAATGCACACTGCGTATAAGCTTGCCCTTTAAAAAAAAATGTTGTTACCACATATAATAACATAATTCTATTTCTGATATATAAACAAACAAAATTAAACTGTGGGGAGATTTGATCTCAAAACATTGAAACATTTGTGGCGAAGCACGTAACTTAACCGCTCGCCCAAAGAACAAATGTTATGTAAGAAACGAATAAATGTATATCTGAATGTACGTCCTAAGATAAAAGGAGTTAATTGGTTAAATATTTACAATTGCGTATTCGTATATTTGCGCGCTTGTAATAACATCCCAGGCCTAAAATAGTCTGTATCATGTTGTGCATAATGTTTAAGAAGGACGGGCGTGTGTGATGCAATTTTGTAATAGTTATAACCAATCTTTTTATGCTTATTCGTATCGTAAATGTATGCGTAGGAAAATTATAACTCCGTACAGCACAAACACGTGCAGCACTGACTTTATGCTACACAATATTTATTGACGTATCATTGAAATACACGGCCACATTTAATACCGACGCCCGCCTTATTGGCTAACTACGAAATTCTAGCCTGGTGACTGCTCGTGAGCAGTTGATACGTCCCGACTCTACTCTTGACGTCACTAGACCATCGTTTCAAGCTTAGTATATCGAGCAGTGGAGTGGTCTGGAGCCGATAGTTGTAAAGAATATATTTTTTTTCGTTGGAAGGAGAGACTAAGAATAACCCCCCTGGTGTCTTGAGCTTAGGTAGGCACGCACTACGGCGTCCACAAACTTGTTACCGCACTACATTGAAGTCGTCGTAACAAGAAATGCGTCATCCTGTATTCAAAGTCGGAGCGCAGCAATGAGCTAGTCTCTCGTGAACTAATCCCCCTTCTGCGCTGACGACTATGCAGAGTCACAAACATCGAAACCTCGTCTAAGAGTGCTCCGATGACTGCCCGCGTCGGCTGTGACACATAATCCGCTGTGTGCATGCCGCCACTTACCATCGTCGTTCGTCGAATCCACAGGAACACTCGCCGTTCGCAGCCGTCCACGCATTCGCAANCATGCCGCCACTTACCATCGTCGTTCGTCGAATCCACAGGAACACTCGCCGTTCGCAGCCGTCCACGCATTCGCAAGAACCGCTTAGGCGGAGTAAAGGGCTGTAATTGTACCAATTATTTTCGAGATTGTTCCATACACTTACCACGGGCCGCGGTGGTGTAGTGGTTAGACTGCTCGCCTCCCATCTAGGCGAACCGGATTCGATCCCCGGCGCGGTCGCTCCCGGGTTTTCGCATGTGGGTAACGTGCCTGACGATGCCACTGGTCGGCGGGTTTTCTCGGGGATATCCTGTTTTCCCCGCTCTTGCATTACAGCGTCGCTCCGTACTCCACTTCACTCTCGTAGGCTCTTAAGACCCCGATGTAAAGAGACGGCCAAATCTCTCCACTCCACTGTGTACTTAGCACGCCCAGAGATAACCTAACCGGGAGGTTTCTGAAAAGGCGAGAAAATCCCCGACCTTATGTATAGAGACGTTCGTTTCCAAGTACAAGACGTCAATTACAGGCTCGTTACTGATACACGTNAATCCCCGACCTTATGTATAGAGACGTTCGTTTCCAAGTACAAGACGTCAATTACAGGCTCGTTACTGATACACGTCAAGACTCCTCTTTCCGCACCATGTTATCACAATGTATATACTATTCACGTTAAAGTGAGCACTTTTGAAAGCTCTCTCATTTCGAATAATTATAATTAAATATATTTAATTGTAGCGTCAGGCAATAACTTTCAAGTCCGGTCAAATACATACACTGTGCTCATTACTTACATTGCAATATTATTTAGAAAAGTGGTGCGAGGTGGGAAAAAAAACTAGGGTTTAAAAAGTGCTCACATTATCGTGAACAGCCTATAGGTAATAATTACGAGGTGAAATAGCCGCATATACTGCCTACTCCAGCCGCACACGCCACCAAAATGGCGTCACTCACCAGCAACGTGTCGTAACGTGATTCGCTAATCAGCGCCTGGTAACTTACTTGTCAGCCCGCGGTCCAGCCAATAAGGAACCTTTCGTAGCATGCNGTGATTCGCTAATCAGCGCCTGGTAACTTACTTGTCAGCCCGCGGTCCAGCCAATAAGGAACCTTTCGTAGCATGCAGTAGCCAATGAGATAATAAGGATCCTTCCCAGAGCATCGCGCAGCCAATCGGAGAATGGGTACAGCCACATCATAGTTACTAGCACGTTAATTTGTCTCTGTATACTTATCTACTCTGCGACATTATCCCATACTAGATTCCTCTCCTAATTTCCAGACGAGTCACGCAAGCTGTTGGCAGGAACCAGTCTGCCGGTTGGGAACTCTTCAACACCTTTAAACACTTGATCTTCTCGCGTGTCGCCCTCTACCAGTGCCACATGCAACTACGGTCGTTCTCGCAAAATTCCTTCAGGGGATTTTTTTTCTCGGTATTTTAGTATAATTATTTTAACAGTTAAATGGGCATGTGCTCTAAGTTAACATGGGTTTCTCTGTCATATATATTTATCTTTCTCCGAGCCGATTTGGCAAGGGTTTACCAAAAATTATGCATTTAGTAAATCGTGATCTGATACTGTCTTCTATTTTGTGTCGAATTCACTTTCATGTATACTGTCTTCATAACATGTAACTTGCATCAAACATATTCTTGGATTTGAATGTAAAAANCGAATTCACTTTCATGTATACTGTCTTCATAACATGTAACTTGCATCAAACATATTCTTGGATTTGAATGTAAAATGTGTAATGTATTTACTATCTGTTCTGGTTCTAAGAATGAATGGACGGCTTCTCAAAATATAGTTATTCATAGTAAATTGTGTCGGGCCATTGCAAATGGATACATTTACCTAAAATTTGCCTTATTTGATAGCTATTTGCTCTAAATGAGGACTACAGAAAGTCAGAAAGCTCAAAATTCTCCTGGCTTAAAACAACTCATTAAAGATGCGTGATATCTAATTATTATGCCTCAGATAAAGTTATTCCGATTTATATGTACTTGTGCACCTTAACTAAATCCTTCTATCCTATAACAATAATAACTTTATAGTGAATACTAAACATAAATAAATTTGTGGCTGATGTATACTGAAAAGCCAAAAAAACTGGTACATCTACCTAATATCGTGTAGGGCCCCCGCGAGCACACAGAAGTGCCGCAAGACGACGTAGCATGGACTGGACTAATGCCTAAATGTATGCAGGAGGCATTTCATACCATGAATCCTGCAGGGCAGTCCACAAATCCATAGGAGTGCGAGGTGGTGGAGATCTCTTCAGAAGATTACCTTGCATGGCATCCCAGATATGCTCAATAATGTTCATGTATGGTGATTTAGGTGACCAATAGAAGCGTCTAAAGTCAGAAGAGTGTTCCTGGGGCCACTCGGTAGCAACTCTCGACGTGTGGGGTTTCGCATTGTCTTGCTGGAATTGTCCACGTCCGTCGGAATGCACAATGGACATGAATGAGTGCAGGTGATCGGACAGGATGCTTACGTATCTGTCACCTGCCAGAGTCGTATCTAGACGTATCAGGGTACCATTTCATGCCAACTGCACACGCCCCATACCATGACAGAGCCTCCAAAAGCTTGAAAAGTCCCCTGTTGACATGTAGGGTCCATGCATTCATGAGGATGTCTTCATACCGGTACACGTCCATCCGCCCGTTACAATTGGAAACGAGACTCGTCAGACCAGGCAACGTGTTTCCAGTTATCAACAGTCCAATGGCGGTGTTGGCGGGCCTACGCGAGGCGTAAAGCTTAGTATCGTGCAGTCAACAACGGTACACGAGTTGGTCTTAGGCTCCGAAAGCCCATATAAATGATGGTCCGGGGAATAGTTCGCACGCTGGCACTTGATGATGCCCCAGCATTGAAATCTACGCCAATTTGAGAAAGGGTTGCACGTTTGTCACGTCTAATGATTCTTGTCAGTTGTCGTTTGTCCCGTTCGTTCACGATATTTTTCCGGCCACAGCGATGTCGAAGATTTGATGTTTTATCGGATTCCCGAAATTCACGGTACACTCGTGAAATGGTCGTATGCGAAAATCCAAATTTTATCGCTACCTCGGAGATGCTATGTCTCATCTCTCGTGCACCGACTATAACACCACGTTCAAACTCACTTAAATTTTGATAACCTGCCATTGTAGCAGCAGTAACCGATCTAGCAACTTTGCCAGCCGCTTGTTGTCTTATATAGGCGCTGCCGACCGTATACCTTTTCTCTGATTGGTTCCATGCCTCTGTTATTTGCATACGCAAGCCTATACCAGTTTTTTTTGGCTCTCCAGTGTATATCTTGGTATGAATACAATGATAACACAGCAGCCAAAAGACAACAGTTCTACGATTGTCTGCTGTTGGAGTAATTCTTATTCAGACGCTTTTTTATTGGTTTCTGCTTTCTAGTGTGGGTTATGCACTTGTTTAAATCATAATGTTTCTTATATCATCGCGTGAAGTTAGTTATTAGAGACAGGATTTTCTTTTGCAGAAAGATTCCAAGACTTATATGATTTCAAAACAATTTAACTCAGATACAATATCATGATTGGATTATTTCCTTCCCTGCTTAGACATCTGCCCTCGAATCTGTAACGTTCATTATGAGTGCAACATTCCGATTTGTACAGTTAAGAAGGAAGNAATCCCCGACCTTATGTATAGAGACGTTCGTTTCCAAGTACAAGACGTCAATTACAGGCTCGTTACTGATACACGCCACGACTCCTCTTCCCGCACCATGTTATCAAAAAGTATAGGTTATTCACGTTAAAGTGAGCACTTTTGAAAGCTATCTCATTTCAAATAATAGCAATTAAAAAATATTTTACTGTAGCCTCAGACAATAACTTTCAAGTCCGGTCAAATACATCCACTGTGTTAATTACTTACATTGCAATATTATTTAGAAAAGTGGTGCGAGATAGGAAAACAAATTAGGGTTTAAAAATTGCTCACATTTTCGTGAACCGCCTGTAGGTAATAATTACGAGGTGAAATAGCCGCTAATACTGCCTACTCCAGCCGCACACGCCACCAAAATTGCGTAATTCGCCAGCAACGTGTCGTAAAGTGATTCGCTAATCAGCGCCTGGTAACTTACTTGTCAGCCCGCGGTCCAGCCAATAAGGAACCTTTCGTAGCATGCAGTAGCCAATGAGATAATAAGGATCCTTCCCAGAGCATCGCGCAGCCAATCGGAGAATGGGTACAGCCACATCATAGTTACTAGCACGTTAATTTGTCTCTGTATACTTATCTACTCTGCGACATTATCCCATACTAGATTCCTCTCCTAATTTCCAGACGAGTCACGCAAGCTGTTGGCAGGAACCAGTCTGCCGGTTGGGAACTCTTCAACACCTTTAAACACTTGATCTTCTCGCGTGTCGCCCTCTACCAGTGCCACATGCAACTACGGTCGTTCTCGCAAAATTCCTTCAGGGGATTTTTTTTCTCGGTATTTTAGTATAATTATTTTAACAGTTAAATGGGCATGTGCTCTAAGTTAACATGGGTTTCTCTGTCATATATATTTATCTTTCTCCGAGCCGATTTGGCAAGGGTTTACCAAAAATTATGCATTTAGTAAATCGTGATCTGATACTGTCTTCTATTTTGTGTCGAATTCACTTTCATGTATACTGTCTTCATAACATGTAACTTGCATCAAACATATTCTTGGATTTGAATGTAAAAATGTGTAATGTATTTACTATCTGTTGTGGTTCTAAGAATGAATGGACGGCTTCTGAAAATATTGTTATTCATAGTTAATTGTGTCGGGCCATTGCAAATGGATACATTTACCTAAAAAATGCCTTATTTGATAGCTATTTGCTCTAAATGCGGACTACAGAAAGTCAGAAAGCTCAAAATTCTCCTGCCTTAAAACAACTCATTAAAGATGCATGATATCTAATTATTATGCCTCAGATAAAGTTATTCCGATTTATATGTACTTGTGCACCTTAACTAAATCCTTCTATCCTATAACAATTATAACTTTATAGTGAATACTAAACATAAATAAATTTGTGGCTGATGTTTACTGAAGAGCCAAAAAAACTGGTACATCTGCCTAATATCGTGTAGGGCCCCCGCGAGCACGCAGAAGTGCCGCAAGACGACGTAGCATGGACTGGACTAATGCCTAAATGTATGCAGGAGGCATTTCATACCATGAATCCTGCAGGGCAGTCCACAAATCCATAGGAGTGTGAGGTGGTGGAGATCTCTTCAGAAGATTACCTTGCATGTCATCCCAGATATGCTCAATAATGTTCATGTATGGTGATTTAGGTGACCAATAGAAGCGTCTTAAGTCAGAAGAGTGTTCCTGGGGCCACTCGGTAGCAACTCTCGACGTGTGGGGTGTCGCATTGTCTTGCTGGAATTGTCCACGTCCGTCGGAATGCACAATGGACATGAATGAGTGCAGGTGATCGGACAGGATGCTTACGTATCTGTCACCTGCCAGAGTCGTATCTAGACGTATCAGGGTACCATTTCATGCCAACTGCACACGCCTCATACCATGACAGAGCCTCCACCAGCTTGAACAGTCCCCTGTTGACATGTAGGGTCCATGCATTCATGAGGATGTCTTCATACCGGTACACGTCCATCCGCCCGTTACAATTGGAAACGAGTCTCGTCAGACCAGGCAACGTGTTTCCAGTTATCAACAGTCCAATGGCGGTGTTGGCGGGCCTACGCGAGGCGTAAAGCTTTGTATCGTGCAGTCAACAACGGTACACGAGTTGGTCTTAGGCTCCGAAAGCCCATATCAATGATGGTCCGTTGAATAGTTCGCACACTGGCACTTGATGATGCCCCAGCATTGAAATCTGCGCCAATTTGAGAAAGGGTTGCACGTTTGTCACTTCTAATGATTCTTGTCAGTTGTCGTTTGTCCCGTTCGTTCACGATCTTTTTCCGGCCACAGCGATGTCGAAGATTTGATGTTTTATCGGATTCCCGAAATTCACGGTACACTCGTGAAATGGTCGTATGCGAAAATCCAAATTTTATCGCTACCTCGGAGATGCTGTGTCTCATCTTTCGTGCACCGACTATAACACCAGGTTCAAACTCACTTAAATTTTGATAACCTGCCATTGTAGCAGCAGTAACCGACCTAGCAACTTTGCCATCCGCTTGTTGTCTTATATAGGCGCTGCCGACCGCATACCTTTTCTCTGATTGGTTCCATGCCTCTGTTATTTGCATACGCAAGCCTATACACGTTTTTTTGGCTCTCCAGTGTATATCTTGGTATGAATACAATGCTAACACAGCAGCCAAAAGACAACAGTTCTACGATTGTCTGCTGTTGGAGTAATTCTTATTCAGACGCTTTTTTATTGGTTTCTGCTTTCTAGTGTGGGTTATGCACTTGTTTAGATAATAATGTTTCTTATATCATCGCGTGAAGTTAGTTATTAGAGACAGGATTTTTTTTTCAGATAGATTGTAAGACTTATATGATTTCAAAACAATTTAACTCAGATACAATATCGTGATTGGATTATTTTCTTCCATGCTTAGACATCTGCCCTCGAATCTGTAACGTTCATTATGAGTGCAACATTCCGATTTGTACAGTTAAGAAGGAAGNTGCTTAGACATCTGCCCTCGAATCTGTAACGTTCATTATGAGTGCAACATTCCGATTTGTACAGTTAAGAAGGAAGAGGCCTCGAAATCTCGCGGCGAATAATAAAATGAAAGCTGCAGGTGTCAATGAAATACATATAAGTCTAGGTCTAGCTGTTGTGTAAATATTTTCTCCAGAAATTGTTCTCCTGCTATTTAACGGAAGTCCACAAATTTCGTGAACACGTGTCGCAGTACATTGCACTTCACTTATTCATGAACTGGATCTCCAGTTATTCTATACGATCTGAAATGACAGCAAGCAGATACTATTTAGAAACATAGTCATCGAATCTTGCACAACCCAATCGAGTAATGGAAGATGCTTCTAACAGACAGCACGCAATGGATAAACGGTAGTGGTGGAGAGTTAAAAATGTAGGCTCCAGCAAAAGTAAATTCCAGAAATTCGATTTATAAAGAGTAAAATTTGACGTAGACATTTCAGTTGGTATTAGAGTAGATTGTGTTTCCCCAACGCTCTGTGAACGTTTGCCCTTTCGGGAAGCCCGGGAAAAGGTAACTCGTAGATGTTTATTGTTATGGATACATTTTGAACATTAATTAAGCTGCAAGGAGTTAAACCTGCATGCAGGTCAAGTCCCNGATGTTTATTGTTATGGATACATTTTGAACATTAATTAAGCTGCAAGGAGTTAAACCTGCATGCAGGTCAAGTCCTATCCGTGCCTGTTCTGCATCTCCGGGGAACCTTGGTACTAATAATAGAAACCGAGAGAGACAGTAGAAGTAACGACGCGAGAAAAGATAATCCGGAAAGTTTGCCTGGAAAGGGCGAGCAGTACCACTGATAAACACTAATGCACACCAGTTCCCCTCCTCTTACCACTTCTGGTGGTTCATTGTTTAACCCGAACTTGTCACCCCCCCCCCCCCNAACAAAGAAAGTTTGCTTTTTACCCGACGTGTGAGACGAGGGCGGTGAGTTTTGTTTCAAGGTGTTTGCGCGGGAGATTTCGGCTAGGAGGAAGGAGGGACTGAAGGATACAGAGAGGAAGTTCCCATTGGAGAATTGTGGCACGACGATGTCATTCCGTTCTCGCGCGGGCACCGACCTCAATCGCCGAGGACGGCTTGTAGGAGGCGCGTGATCGGGATTAGCGAAGAAGCGTCGAGGTGCAACTATTTCAAGATCTCGAGGAGCAGGAGGTTGTAAGGGGTTAGAGAAAAGCTGCGTCATTGTTAACCTTCGACTGCGCTGCGGAGTCGCGTGCGTTGTCGTAGACTGGAATATGAGGTAGGCCTCAAAATTGTTCAATGCATCACCAATACTGCTAGCTGTCAAAATCATTTGGCCAACAGTAATGGAGGCGATTGTTTAAGTTGGGCTTTTTTTAACAGTTCCAACATTTTAGGAATATATACGTACGAGTAAAACATCCTGACTAATTTTATTATTATAGTCTGGTTGCATTATAACTAAGCCAGAGAAATAGAGAACATTTTTAAGCTCTTATATACTAAGACAGTTTTATAACCTCAAATCCTATTCTAATTTGCTCTGATATTGTTATGAGCATAAAAACAGTTAAATGTTGGAACTAAAAGAGTTGCACAACTACCGGCATGTAATATTTACTACGAATTCCCTATGCGGGTATTGTCTATTGATATCGGGGAACAAAGACGCCGCCCCTCCCTTCATGATATAAGTGAATTTAAAATTATAATTAACGGCGGTGGAATGCTAACTACGAAGGGTCGGTAAATTTAATTGGAATGATATCACTTATTCGGGTTTTAAGTGAAACCCGTTTCAATTGAAGGGTATAGTTTGCTACTGAGACAGTTACAAACGTTTGTAAAGAGCAACTGCCTACAATATGAAGGAGAGCGTATGTTTTTCGTTTGTTCAGGGTTCTGAACAAATGCCACAGTTGTACGAGTACAGTTATAAGCATACAAATCGTTATCTGCAGTATCTAAAATGATCAGTTTTGCTTTTTCTGAACAGATTAAGATGGCTGTAAATCAGGCAATTTCTGGAGGTACAGTTTAATATGGAAACTGGTGTTTATTGTGAAACTACTGTTATAAGCACGCGTTTTACTGCCTTTGATAGTTTAGTTACAAATAAGTCCATTGAATAACACCAACCTTGAAAGCATGTGATATAAAGGTGGACAATTAGCGAAGGTAGTGCAAACAAGGGAATGTATTTCACTTTGGCTAGTTATCAAATGAAATTGTGAAATTTCCCGGTAAGTAATAATACACGTACTATCATTTTAGCGCTGTTAAAGGTCAAAAAAGCACTTCCTGTTAAAGGGCCAACATCACACTGTGTATGCTCTAGAAACGTGGATCCAATATGCATGAAATGTGACGTATTTTGATATTCACTTTCCTGGGGAGTTTGGCGTACAACGGATGTTAAAAAAGATGTTTGTTTTATCGTGCAGTGGATGTCCACTCCCCTGCGTGTCTGATGTAAATTAAATTACTGTTAACTGGTACTGTCCCGTTTGAAAGCCGCGTAATTTACTGTCCGAGCCCCCGTGTACTCAACTTGGATTAAACTTTTTATCAAGTGATTGACCATCAACTTATCCACGCGGAAGTATGGGCTCGTCATTATTCTGTGTGTGAAGCCATACCGACACGTTTTCGCTTTGATACAGCGCGTGGTGGGTTTGAGTTGATTGATCCTATTTGACCTCAGTGTGTCAGTATGGATTCCAGAGCGGGCACAACTCAGTCTCACTGGCTATGTGTTATAATATACTTTATTTTCTCGAGTGCGGATTTTGGCCTCTTTAGAGCTACAGTTACGATTTCAGTTCAGTTTCGTTTATGTTATTATACAAATAACGTAAATTGTATGTATAAACACGTTCCAAACAGCAGTTTAATTAAAGTTGTGGTTGCTACCACAAGATAACATCCTAACGTTTGTGAAATATGCAACACCAAGAAGGATACATGTGAATGAAATGCACTTTATGCCACAGATTAGGTACATGGGAGTAAACAATTGATAAGGATTACAGAACTGTACATTATATTTGTTCATGAAGATTCAGTATGGTGTGAAACCTCCACGTGCTACAATCAGAGCCCCTAAACGTCATGGTATGGAATCAAAGAGGACCTGTATATGTTCCTGAGGAATATCCCTCCACGCGGTATGCATGCGAGTCCACGAAGTATCAAGAGTTGTTGCTGGAGGTTTGTGACAAACAAGTCGCCGACCAACCATATCCCAGACTTGTTCGACGGGCGACACGCCAGGCGAACGTGCAGGCCAAGGAAGCAGTGGTAGCCGTTGTTCATTGAGGACGGCTTGACAATTTCTCGCCACATGTGACCTGGCGTTGCCTTGCTGAAATATGGCATGTGGAGTTGCCTGAAGGAGTGACAGTACCTTGGGCTCTAAAACCTGCCTGATGTAGAAGTTGTTGTTCATATTGCCCACAACGTAGGAGTCGAGATCGCATGTTGTATCCAACGACGCCCCACATCATTACACTTGGCGTTTGTCCGCTTTGCCGTTCCACAATACAGGCTGGCAGATTTCGGCCACCTCGGTAGTGTCTAACACGTATGCGGCAATCACTGTAGGACATGTCGAAGTGGGAATCGTCCGAAAACANCGGCCACCTCGGTAGTGTCTAACACGTATGCGGCAATCACTGTAGGACATGTCGAAGTGGGAATCGTCCGAAAACACTACATTTTGCTACTCAGTACGCCAGCGACGGCGTTCACGTGCCCATTGCAGTATGAGGCGTTGTGGTTTCTGGGCAATGGAAGCTGACGCAATGGCATGCGTGTCACCAGTCCAGCCCCGCAGCAGACGGCGTCGACCCGCTGACGCAGACAGTTCCACACCCGTCGCAGTGCTCCAGTGACGAGCCAACACTGTGGACGAGGCTGTGCAGTCCGTTATGGCCATGCGGACAAGATGGCAGTCATCCCTTGCTGTTGTCACATTGCGTTGTCCAGTCCCCTCTCGTCGCTGGGTACGACCCTCTTCTATCCACTGGTGCCACACACGCATCACTGTCGAAGCAGCATGCCCTGTACGACCCGTTTCATGGATACCGATCATTCTGCCACGTTCGAAATCACGCACATGCTGATATGGCGGCCTTTGACGTCGACAAGGCATACTGGCACTTGCTTTCACTTCGTTACACGGCTCTTCACTGACTGAGCTTAGATTAACACGGACCTTTCCGGTCACACAAGAGAGGGCGCTGCTGGGCCTACATGTACACTATATCTCTGCAATCGTAATCAATGGTTGCTGGTACATTGTTCTACACATCCTCCGAGTTTGAAACCATTTGGGCCATTCTTTTTTGATGTTGCAATTTTCACAAACAATAGTGTGTTTATGAGTTAAGTCGACATTTGAGTTTAATGTCAAGCTTCTATTCACAGTGTGGCTAAAGAGCACAGATCCTACTATTTGCAGTGCGTTTCACAATCTCAATCTGAATCTGTGATAATTTCACTGTTTCAATCTGCTAACAGTAGGTGACTAATTCAAAAGTCACTTCAGTAAATATAACTTAAAATGCCAGTTTTCCTTCACTTATTGATTCAGTGACATTTTCCACTGATTTTTCAGTCATTTTTTTTCTCACAATATTTCAGTGATTTGTTTTTTGACCAATGGATCAATTAAACAGCGTGTAAAAATGGCCGTCAAACCATGTGCATCAAGTTAAATAACAACGCGTAAACTAATAAAATCAATACAAAATACTTTCTAAAATGTGTTTCGTATNAAAAAAAAAAAAAAAAAAACAGGTATAGGCGTGCAGATGCAAATATCAGAGTTATGGGACCAATCAGAGTATCGCGATGCAGTCGGAAGCTATATCGGTCACTGATGCTACAATGGCAGGTTATCAAGATTTAAGTGCGTTTGAACGTGGTGTTATAGTCGGGGCACGAGAGATGGGACATAATATCTCAGAGGTAGCGATAACATGCGACATCCCATACGTCGAGAGTTGCTACAGAGTGGCTCCAGGAACACTCTTCTGACTTTAGACACTTCCATTGGCCACCTAAATCACCAGACATTAACCTTATTGAGCATATCTGGGATGCCTTGCAACGTGCTGTTCAGAAGAGATATCCACCGCCTCGCACTCCTATGGATTCGTGGACTGCCCTGCAGGATTCATGGTGTGAATTGCTTCCTGCATACATTAAGACATTAGTCGAGTCCATGCCACGTCGTCTTGAGGCACTTCTGCGTGCTCGCGGGGGCCCTACACTATATTACACGATATTAGGCAGGTGTACCAGTTTTTTGGCTCTTCAGTGTATGAACATTCAATATTTCATTCCTTTTTTACGTCTTTCATTTCGTTGATGTCATGCAATCATCACAGCGCTCTGTTTGAAGGTTTTAACTTCATATAATGTGGAGATGAGAGAGTATTCTTATGTACTATTCGTTTTAACAGTCTTAACGGTACCAATCCAACCAAAATGAAAAGTCAGAACGTACCATTTAAAACTACTCATTTTCGATGAAGAAATACAAGAAATATTTTCCTTTCTTCGACATGTGGATTTGGTAGCTTAGAGATAGATAGGAAGTACAAAAGAGTTCAATCATCGCGACATAAGACGTTTTTTAATTTTTTTTTAATTTCGGTAAATTGCGCAATATAAATTGTTAACTATTGTAAATATGTTTATTTCTCGTAATCATTTGGCTTAACTCAATAAAAATTATATTTAATTTACCACCGCAGTTGCCCGTCACTCATTCAGCCAGTGAAATTGTGTCACGTCGCTAATTCAATCAGTGAAATATTTTCACTGATGCAACCAGTGCTCTTCCACTAATTCTAAGTGGAGCCACTTTCACTAATTGGAGTGGTTGACTTTCGCTGCGAGTCGGTGGTTTCCCACTGATTCTAATTTAAAGTGCAAACCAATTAAATTCGGGCCTCTCTTAATCAAAGTCATTACAGGAGATACAAACCACACCCAGACCAGACACCCAGTCACACGAGCGCGAATTCATGCCGGCAAAGAACGCTTTAGGTTACAGAAGTGGAAAAGCCACTTGTGTCGCATACTTCGGCCGCACACGAAGGCAAAATGGCGCCGCCGTCGAGCAACGTGTCGGAACGCCGTTGGCCTATCAGCGCCCGGTAATTTACTCGCCAGCCAGCAGCCCAGCCAATAGGCAAACATTCGTAGTCTACGTCAGCCAGTCAGACGCAGAACTTGTCTCCGGAGTCTCGCTCAGCCAATCAGAGAACGGGCACGCTAAATCGAAGGAAACGCCACGCTTCTACTATGCGAGCATGCGCTAGCCACCAATTGTTTTGGCACTGATACTACAATGTTTTTTGAGCCACCAACGTTGTTTCTGTTCACAACGTGAAGTAATTTAGATAATCCCGAAATAAGTTACTTTAAGCAATAAACGTAACTAGAGGAAAAGTGAGACATTTTTTTTTCTTTTACCACCCTTATTTCCGTTAGCGGTGATATATTATCTTCTCATGGAGCTGTTTTGCATACGAGAAACATATTCGGTGCACTGCCTTTCGTAAAGATCTCTAAATAACCACATGGACAGCGTTCTAAAACACTACTCCTAGAGTCGAGTAAAGTGACAGAGTAACAGCTGAGCAAATCAATAGTAAATGTGATTTCCGAACGAGCATGTTGTGATTAGGCCTAGATTGCTGTGTTTACAAATATGCACTGTTTACCAATGTAAGTTTAAAAATTCATCTATCACTTTCCACTTCTTCTTTATTTAAAAATATATTATATACATAAATAACTTAACTTGCTATTACGTACTTACCATTAGGTCTAACAAACTTTCCGCCGTTTTTAGTTTACTCTCAGTTACTCATTGAAATAGTGCTTGTAACAGTTTTACTCTGGCAAAATGCTCGGTATCTAAATTATAGTTATTACGAGGTGTTTAATTAAACTTTAGAGGCATGGTGGTCTGTTGGACGTTGTATAGGAAGCAAAAAAAATACATAAAACGGATTTCAACAATGGAAGTTCATCATATGATGAGAGACATCGTTTGTTGTTTAGACTGAATACCGTAGTGACATAAGTAGATGTTGCTAATAACATAAAAAAACACGTTTTTATTGTTTCTCGCATATGACAGAGCGTGATACTTTTTCAAGTACAATTCCGAGCAAAATATTTGCTCATTGCAACCCCTAAATTACATGTATACATACGTCTGAAAGCGTTAAATAAAAACGTTCCGCTTACAAAGACTGTAACCGTCTTTATATAATAATCTCATAAATTCACAGAATAAGACCCCGTTATTTTACTTGAATTGTTCGTTTAAATAGTAAAATTAATACAGCATTTATTTTGAAATAAAACCGTATAAAAGGTGGAACTTACTACTCTACCTATAGAAAATGTGCTCTTTTGAAAGCCTTCCAGGAATTTTTATTGCCGTATATTGTATATTTTTACTGCATAATATAATAATACAGCGGAATTCCTGGTCACTTTTAACCATGTGACGATCCAGTTACTCTGTGAAGTTGTTAGGAATATAAACATGTTAGTATTAAGAAAATTATTTCTCGAGTCTAACAAATATTTTTTCCAGTAATTCGATGTATTAAAAATTATAACAAGAAACAGAATATTATTTCCTAATTTGACGGTGCTAATTCACCAAGCAGATGTTACGTTAAAAATATATAATGTAGGGTTATTTTCAGAGCTTGATTTCAGTAGGTTTCAGTTCATTCCTTCAATCCCCGTATCCAAAGCGCGGACACATTGCAAACACAAGAATCATCGTCGTCCAGTAGCCAGTATCTTCCTCAAGGTTAAACTGATTTGTGGCATACGAGGTGTGTTCAAAAAATAAGGCGACTTGTTATTGTGTGACTTTGTCTCGATAAATATTTATGTATTCATCGGTATCTATTTTGTCCCCTTCAAAGTATTCCCCCTTAGATATANCACTTGTGCCAGCGCTTTTTGCCAATCCTCGAAGCACTTATGATAAGCGCATTTTGGTATGGCATTGAAGTCTCCCAGGTCTTTATCTCCTCAATCGTGGAAAGCATCCGTCCTTTCATGGGTCTCTTCAGTTTTGGGAACAGGAACAAGTCGCAGGGGGCCACGTCCGGTGAATACGCTGGCTGAAGCATGATTACGGCGTTGTTAATTCAGATTCTTTGATCCATTGTTTGTGATAGCAAAAAATCGCCAAGCACACCAAAACACGTCTAACCTTTATATCTGTCAAAAACAAACTAACAATGCAAAATGGCTGACAATGTCAACATGTGTTGGGGACATGTGTACCTACATAACAATAAAATCAATCGATAATCGAATTACGTAGACCTCGAAATTTACAAAGTTATTTTTTTTTTAACACACCTCGTACGTTGCTCGTCTGGTTTATAAATGGTTCCACCCATAAAATATATATGCCAGAGTGAGCAAGGTTGACAATCAGTACGAGTAATGTTCTGGCCAAAACATGAGGAATTTCCAAATACTTCCTGCCGCAAATCAGTGAATGACTAACGGAGTGAAGGCCATTTCACCTGCTCAAATATTTATTGCATTCAGTTACTTGAATTCAGATTATTGAACCAAAATATCACTTCATTTGCCTTTCGATGAATTGCATGTAATAAGTAGAGACCTGAAGATTTCCCGGATTCATTTTGAGACAAACTAGAATTCAAAACACGTGTTTTTATATAACTTCAGTCATTGGTCCACGCGGTGTTTGACACCTCCTGGAGAACGCTGGCCCAATCGTCGCCTTCCACTGTGATAACAGACAACCAATGTGCGGTTAATATCAGCATTTGTGTATATAAAACTCTAGAGTCTAGCCTGCAGGTCATTGAACTCGCGAATTTTTCAGGTCTCTAGTAATAAGTAACTACTTATTTTATCACGAACTTTTTAATGAAACCAGTTAAAAGAGATACTAAAAGCGTGTTTTTAGAAGTGTCTCCGATTCGTGCACGACACGAAATTGTTTAACCAAAACAAATTTTCTTCCTACTATTTTACATTTTCTTTTACATGAGTATGCGTCCTTATTTTGTAACAACTTTAAATGTGTACACACAACTCTAATATTATGAGATTACTGCCATTAATATTGGCAGCAAAGCTTTTATCGGCGATTGAAAAGTTCGGCTCAAGAAAATACCGAACTTGTTCTAAACGAAAATCTTGAAGGAAAACAAGATATTCAAGAAATTGAAAGAGGAAATGGCTGCGATTATTACGTTCGTATGATGTCATATAGCATTCAATTAATTGGATTCCATAGAAATTGATGGTAATTTGAAGAAAAATTTGATCGTGTGAAAGGTCCTTTGGTTTCTCATTCCCCGTGTCCACGATCGATTACATGTTGCATACGAATTATATTTATGGATGTTACTGTGCACAGCGAGGGGTGAATTCCCGGTGTTTTCAGTATCTTCCTTGTGAGTTATACACCTTAATGTGTGACGGTTTAAGAATATTAGAGCGACGCTGGGCCACAACCTCCCCCCACTCCCTCATATCAAGGGTAGAGACTTAGTAGACACGTGTCACTAGGCAGGTGACGGACCGCAATTACATGTGTCTTGCTGCGCGTCCTGCTGCATAGGCCTCCTGGCCACCCCCCTTCACCACCCTACGCCTCTAGCCAGCCCGTGAGATCTGTGGAGCACAGAGATTTCACGGGATATCACCAAATAATCATGTGTGTTTCGCCTGAATTCAGAAAACACGCACCACGGAAGAAATAGCTGACGAGCAGGATATTGGTGCCGAGAACACCCCCCTCCCCC
>NQII01003969.1:217421-230382 GCA_002778355.1 Clitarchus hookeri
CCCTCCCCCCACAAGGCGACACATGCCGACAATTAAGGGTGGAGGCTGGCAAGCATTAAAACCGCTTTTCAAGAGAAGTGGGAATTCAGTTCATTAGTACCACGCAGAGAGGTCAGACAGTTGATTATTGCTGAGCCCAGAGTAGTCAGTCAGTCGGTCGAGCGATCGGGAGATCGGATTCCCGGCCACAACAGTACCTCAGTACAGCAGTACGTCAGTAGAGCAGCCCAGAGGAGACGACGACACCCAGCGGGCCTTCGCCAAAGGCCGCCCATCGCCGGAGCTCACCCTCCACAGCTGGCATCATACCAGCAAGAGTTAAGTATACAATCACCATCAAGAGAAGCCCCCCTCCATCACGAAGTCGTTAGCAGTCAATCCGAGTAACCAAACTATTACAGTACCACACCTCTCAAGTGTTCATGAATGTAGTTCTTGTTTTAACTCCAGACAATATATTCGTCCTTCAAAATGAAACAGTAAAGACTAAGTTATTGCAAACCCCTTAACCTTCAGACATCATATAGTCTGTGCCACTAAACATTAACGAAAGACGCTACGTACTTTTTGGATGTGTTAACCTCTTGTTTACGAACGGTCGAGGCTCCTATGTGCCTGAAACTGTTTCGCATGCTCAAACGCCTTAAGCGAGAGGACTATACGGGTGACACTAAGAGGCGCGCCTAGCGTCCCATCGCCCCTACGCGAAAGGAGCTGAACAGGCTTGCAGCGTTTCTGTCGTTGTGCTTTACTCTGCAGATCGGATTTGAAACAGTGGGACTTCATTACACGCGATGAAAGCACACGGATTTAACTACAGTAGCATAGTTGTAATTTACTCCTACGCCTGAAGGAAACTACCGCAAGCTGTCTCCAAAATTCGACTGTTTTACCATTTCACGATTTTTTTCTCTCTCTCTTACTTTGCTTAACATGATAAAAGCAAAACCATATGGCATTAGATATTGGTTTTTACCTTTTCTCGCAAAAATTCCTATTCTGAGAATATTTATCTACAGAGATACCCATTTACAAGTAAATAACAATTTCACATAAAATATTAATGCTTCTTGCTGTAAAGGGTGCTTTCTGGTCCAGACCCCAAATAGCGCGCAGTGTTTCAGTCGTATGACAACTGTTCCAATATTTTTGAGCAGTGTATGTGTACAAATATCATTGAAGAAAAATTTCACGCCCGAAAAATAGTTTCCGTTTTTTATTTCCGTTTCTATAATGCATTTTTTTAAAAGTATAAAGAGGTTGGAACGGGTATTTCACAATAGCATTTTTGGTATGACATTTCCGAAACATGTTACTTAACATAAACGGCATGCAGCACACCGTTTTATTTGTTTTTACTCGATAAAATGATAATGTCAGCACTGAGAATCTCCAAGAAGGCGAGTCGACGTTAGACCGACTGTACGTCAGTTCAGTGCCTTGTGTATAAAGGCGATGAGGCATGGGATGCACGTATCATTGTCGTACTTAGCGCTTCCAGGCTTCTAGGCCTGGTGCACGTAAAACACCTCCAGCCAGACGGCTCGCAGCAATTGTACGCTGATTGCAAGAAGCACGCTACATCCACGTATAGCGCATGCGAAAAATAATAACTTGATTGCAACTCTTGAGCTCGTGAATATATTCGGGACCGAGCGGGTTAACTGCGAACAAGTAGTTTCCAGTTAAAGAATGTGTGATTTCTCACTATCCTTGGTCTTCCGCGCAACAGCATCACTTGGTATATCAGTCAAACGGAACTGCTGTCATTACCGTCTGTCCGTTTCCTCGTAAAGTATTCAGTAGCAGATAATTAACTGTTGCAAATTATGTTCTTGTGTTGCACTTTTATGATCCTGTTCACTTACCATGAAAGTTTTAATAAGAATTAATTTTCAGATTTAAATATATTTAAAACATGGAATAAAATATCTTATGTAAAATTTACTTTTTATAATGTTACAAATGCCGTATTTGTTACAGGTAGACAATTTATTTTTAATGAGCAGGAATCACTTCAAATCACGAACACAATGTTAAAAAATAATTATATTATGTATTACTATTTGATAAAATCAAGTGAATGTGTCTACTAAAGACGTGATGTTATATGCCAATCATTTAATTTGGTGCGGAAGGGGTAAATGTTTCTTTACAAACTTTTATCGAGTGCATGAAATTTTATTGCCTTTTATCTGACTTTCCTTGTAGAGACAAGCTTATGTTATCATGTGGCTATGTGTGTTTCGCCTCATTTTTGTGACCAATCGAATATACTGTTATAAACACAAATAACACTAATAGTGTTGACTGTTTTCCCGACCCACGCCCGTAAAACAATGTTCTGCAATATAATGACTGAAGTTGTGCAAATGTATAGCCCTCACGCAATGACATTATGAAGTGTATGAATTTTCCAAATCTGTAACTTCAGTCAGTCCTTATAAAAAACGTGTAATGGTTCTCTCTTGCTTATGTCAGTAAACTCGTCTATTCCTCGTGAAGACAAACAATTGCTTCGTAATTGTAGTCAGACGTGTAGTTAAAAGCTTTGGGTTACAATGCAAGGGCTGTGATTCCGAGTCGCAGTGGCCGCAAGGTGGATTTATAGATTTTTTTTTTCGTGAATTATATTTTGTACGGGTTTTCTCTCCCTCTGCTCTCTTATTTATTAAGTACAGTTGTTTTCTCGAAAACAAAAGAAAATTATTCACACTTCTCAGCATAGTAAGTTGAAATACAAGCCTTTAAATTTTAAGACTTTTGCAGAGTTTAAAAGAAGCTTTCCGTAGTTTTACAACAAAACATTTTGGCAACACCTTTTCCAAGGAATTTTATTGTAATAACATAAAAACGCACAGTGCATTTGTGTAAAGTGCAATGGTGCGTCGCATTTGATCGTGAAAGTTCGCAATACGTACCACTGTCCCCAGAGAAGCGTTGGTTATTGATTCCTGTTGCGTTCACTGAAACACTACAGTTTTGTGCAATCAGCAGGTTTACTTGTAACATATCACTAGCTCCTAGTGCAGATGATACGATGCCCCCCACTCCCAGTTTATCACCTGAACATTTCAAGGGTATCTATAAAAACTGGTTTATTTCAGTTACGTCCAGAATATCCACAGCGGATCTGAAATTAATGAAATTACGATTTCTTTTATTTTTCAGTGAGGTAAACTTAAAAATTCTTTATATTTTCTCCGGTCACTATTGCTTATTATTTGGCTGCTCTGTTTTCGAGAAGGCATTTTGACACTCATGAATGAATCGTGCATGATTTGGTAAATCATTTATTATTGATTCATACCGGTTTTGCGATAGGACAATGGTTTATTTTATACACCCTGATAATTTTACTGCCAAAATTAAACACTAAAAGAATTGATCCAGAAAAAAGCGATAACTATTCGAGTTAAAAAAAAAATACATTTTTCGGTCGCAGCCAACGGAAACGTGACCTCTCGAGTGCAGAGGAAAGCGTTGCTTAGAAGCCACGGATATGATTTTTGTTTATAGTCATGGCTAAGGGGAGGGGAAATTCACGCTTTCAAAAACCTCACAGGCAAGATTTCCCAGACTTGTGTATACTCTATATGCAAACATTCGACCATTGGCAGGTTGCTAATGGAACGTGGGGCAGCGGTGGCGCAGTGTCCAGGGCGCTCGCCTCCCACCACGGCGATCCGGGCTCGATCCCCGGTGGGTTCACTCCCGGATTTTCGCATGTGGGAATCGTGCTGGACGATGCCGCTTGCCGGCGGGTTTTCTCGGGGTACTCCCGTTTCCCCCGCCCTTGCATTCCAGCGCCGCTCCATTCTAGGGTTTCATTTCCTGTCATGCCCAGGGATTACGGCCACCTACGGGTCCCAGCTGGAAAGACCGTCATTAGGTGGGTGTCGCCTTGCCCTGGGTGCACTCCCCACACGAAGTTTCGTTTAGTTTCGCTAATGGAACACCACTTTAGGTAAAAATTACTTATGATTAGGTTTTTCTTTCATCGCAGTGTTACTTTCGGTATTCTGTGGGCCAATATAGCAAGTGGCGTCATTTACATAAATATTGCAGTTTTCATAATCGCCCTCGACCTTGCCGCACCAGTATTTATAATAAACTGCTATACATGTATTGCATTTCTTACAGTGTACTTTCAGATAGTGTGGCCAATAGACAGAGCGGGGCACATCGTGCACGGGATTAGAGATGTAAACAGAAGCGAAACTGTATCCGTCTAAGGAAATGTACTACCCGTGGAACATGTCGTCCATGGTTTCAGACAATTTGCTACAAGTTCGTAAACATCTCGTGGATGTAAAGTAAAGCCCAATATACATGCTTTCTTGGTCCCTCATGTGTGAGAGCGTTCTACTGATGCAAGTATAGGTTGTTCGGAAACTCACCCGAAATATTCTGGGACGCGATTCCTTGTGGAAAAGGGTGAGACTTGTGTATTGCATCTTATATAGCCTAGCCCGATTCCTAAGGGAGATACCCGCCCTTGAAAATCAAGTTTATGATCCGTATTTTGGTAACATATCGAAAACGGCGTTGAATTACAATTTTCTGAACAATGTTCAGCGATATCGAGATCTTCAACATGTGAAAAAAAACAGTGTTAATACCGTCCACTTACAGACCAATAATAGAGGTGGCCACCCTCTAATTGCGTACAATTGTTTTGCTGTCATGTGTTATGGCGGTTGTCAAAACCAAAACGTCCTAATTAACAAAACAGGTCCACGTGTTGCTGGTGCCCAGAAAACACCATATCGTTTGAAAATACTTGATGACAGCTGTTACCATGGCACTTCACCACGACATTCGTTATTGAGTCCATCATCACTAACGGGAAGAAGCCACCGGGCGAGGTTGTAGAAGCAAGCTCAGGATTGCAGAATTCTGCTTGCGCGCCGAAAACAATCCTCCTTCCACTTGCGTCACTGAGGTGATGTTGCGCGAGTTGCGACGAATACAGGCCCAGGTCTCATGATGCATGGGCAGAGACCTGAACAATTCGTGAGTTCAATGACCTATGGGCTAGACGGCGCATTCGTATGGACAAATATGCAGATATCACCTGCACATTGGTTGCCTGCTGTGACAGTGGAAGGCAACAATTTGGCCAGCGTTCTATAGGAGGCGTCAAATACCGTGTGGACTAATGGTTGAAAATATATAAACGCACGTGTCTTGCGTTCTAGCTTGTCTCCAAATGAATCCGCGAATTTTTCAGGTTTCTATGCATGGGGTTTCTTACCTGCTCGACGCAGGACTAGCAAGGTGAATCATTCATAGTGTATTCACGGTTTCTTCACACTTCTTAAATCAAATTTTCGAAAAAAAAAAAAAACATTCTGTGTATAACGTGTTTGCTTCATTCCTAAATATCCCATGTGTCACGAGCGTTGTATACTTGTGTCACGACGAAAGTACTCTGTTATTGGCGAAATTAAACTTTTACCAATATTTTATGTATTAATTATAATTTTCTTGTGACTAATGTGAATAAATACCGCGAAGAAACCGATGTGTTGGTAATGCCTATAAAGAAATAGTCCTTATGCAAAATATTTTTACACTGAGTGCGCACGAATGCTGTTCGTTGGCCATATGGTGTAATTTTCAAAGTCTTGTGTGCATGAGGTGGAGGAATATCCTGTAAGTAGAACTTGAGCATGGCTTCAAAAAAGTCGGAAGTAACCACGAACAAACCATAGACGTCAAGAAGCCTGATGTACGGACCACCGTGTCCTCCTGCAGCTCGGTCAGCCTACCGAATCAATTATTTCGAGGTGGCGCTCTTTGTAATCAGGGTACACTCTTTAACCTTTTTAAACAAGGCACCCGTATGACATTCGAGAATTTATTTATTTATATTCCCTGGCTTTAAAATCTCAGCCTTTCATAAAANATTTATTTATATTCCCTGGCTTTAAAATCTCAGCCTTTCATAAAATCAGTTCTATTTGGAAGTCTAGTAGGCGAGGAGCTTAATATAAAATTTTTTTGAATCAAAAATTCTCATAGGGCTGAAAAACCACACTCGAACATCAAGTACTAGGATGGAACTACTTTTGCTATGAATGATTGTGAATATGCTCACACCTGTATACTGGTGAGATCTGTCTGGACAAGTAAAAAAAAAAAAAAAAACATGACGAAAGCATTAATCAGAGGCCATTAAATATTCAGTTTTTCATATACGAATACATATATTTGGCATCTAGTTAGTCTGGAGTGAGGATTTCACTACGTAATTTAGCCGTATTTGTATGTGTTTACAGAGAAGATATGTGGCTTAGCAACAAACAATTAATAATTTTTTGCTACGAACTTTGCCTCTTTGAGTCGTAATTTGTTTTGAATTTTTTGCGAGACAAAACTAACTAAACGCGACCGATTTTATTCTTTAAGAATTTATTGACCTACAATCTGAAGCTTATTTACTGCCGCACAGCGGCCAAAAATATGATAATATGTGAGAGAAATAAATATTGATATTTTAATTTTTCCGCTGATAGTACCTTAAAAAAACGACGTATAACGAACCCTAGATAACTGAACCTCTCGCCTGCTAGAGACTAAGAACTGCAAAATTTGTCACGTAGAATGTCGCCCAGTTGGAGACGTAGCCCTGAAGTTAAAATTTTAAAGCCTAGCATGGGGCTAAATTCATCCGCGAACTTTCCCTCAGGTTTCTAGTTACCGCTACATGGGAGGCAGAGTATATGAAAAAAAAAAAAGTTTCGTAAACAAAAAAAAACATAATCCGAGCACGCACGCGGATCGATTCGTTAAGTACGCTTCTAATTAAATTTTCACGANGCACCCCTGCGCGGCGTCACCGGCTTGGTTCGTTCGTTCCCTGCCTCGCCACCTATGGGCACGCGTCGAACGTGATCACGCCGGACCCAATCCGCTGGGTAAACAAAGCTGCCGGGAGCCGGTAGAAGGCGAGATTTACGATGGACCTCCTCTTGCTGGACGATATACACGTTGCAATTTGAATAAAAATTTTAAATCTTTCAGACACCAATAAATTCATCATTTTAAATGATTCAGTGAGCATATGTTATGTGTTGTACTGCACACTCTAAATCTGAATCTTCAATTTCAGTCAGTGGGCTCATTTTTGCTGAGAGAATAGTTAAGAAGTTGTAACCTACTGGATAACCAGCGGAATGCACTAAAGGTTTAGCACCAGGCCATTTAAATTCACTAGGAATCGGCAGTAATCACTGTTAATACAGTGACAACCAGCAACTAAAATAACCTGTTTAATATTACAGATTCCAGTGAAGCGGTTTCGAGAGATCTGCGTTTAAATTCTCAGGTTTGGAGCAGTTTTAACAATTTCGACTTTGGAGTGCACTTTTACTAGCATAACTGTCCCGTGTATCTCGGAGCCATCAAATAAATTTTTTACGCTTGATAACATCAGCAGCAGCTTTAAGTATTGTTCTGAACGACAGATGATGTTTTTTTTTACATCCGAGTGACTTCCTTTATTGGACACTAATCTTCATTTTGAGTACAGTTCAACCAACCCCCATGTTTGCTGAGCAAAGCTCTACGTATTATACGACATGGCTAAATGGGTCACCTATACATATCATAAATAAATGGACGCAAGTTTTTCGCAAAAACAATTTCCGGCACTTAACGCCACTCCCTTACGCCCAAGTTCCTATTCTTCCTATCTAAATTTCCCTACAACCCACTGCCATACCTCCAAAACCCTGGGAGGAGATACATCAACGTGGGATATGTTAGGCTACTTCCGATTTTCTATCATGTGCCGTTTCTGCACCGTTCGTGATAGTAGAGAGAGTGGCTCTTAGCGAGGTCTTGGGAGCCGATGACTGTAAAGCGAAGTGAGTATGGAGAAGCGTCTGAATGCAATGGCGGGGGAAACATGATAGCCCCGAGAAAACCCGCCGACCAGCAGCATCGCCCGGCACGATTCCCAGATGCGAGATCATGACAGGGACTTGTAGTTTGACATCAGTGCATATTTTTACAGGGAATGTCACCCAACGCAAGTATTTCGTAAAATTTTGTTTTTTTTAAGGGGGTGGGTTAATTTTTCGATCTCCAGTATTGCAAAACAGTTTCACCTGCCACGTACCAATTTTGTTCACTTCTTAACTCCATCAGTTCTCATTGTCACACGGTGTACCATCTACCTCAATTTAACTGTAAAAGTGGTTGGATTTTAAATTGCTGTATCTCCTAGACGGTCTGAGCTACAACAACGGAACTCGATATGCATGCTTAAGAGCCCAAAATATTTTAACAGTTAAGGTGACGGACACTTTTTGCCACTTTCAAAATTACTTTTGTGAATAAAAGGGAGTGGGGGTTGTTATTCAACTTTGCTGCCTACTCACCGAAACTGATTTTGTGGGTTCTTCCCTATTCTGTATAAATGCACTGATTTTCACTAATTTTCCTACTCTCTTCCCTTATTTAAAGTGCTTCGACTTTCATGCCCCTTGGATACCGGAAATCGCGCTTCGAATAATCGCAATTTTCTGTGCAATTTCCTACATTTTCCTTAACAACTNCCCCCCCCCCACCATCCGGGTTTACCACTACTTCCTCTTTCGAACCCCGTCAACTGCACGGCCACACCAGAAACCCGAGATTGATATAGCATTAAGCTGCAGGGAGGGAGGATATTGTACTTCTTGCTACATTTCCGCAGGTACGTTAGCTAGTCTCTTCGTTGTTCTCTGGGAGAAATAGCTGTGGTTGTTACCAATATATTGCTATCGATTTTGGTTACTCATTTATGAATCCTAACTAATTTTATAAATACTAAAGTGAGTTTGTTTGTTTGTTGGTTTGTTCTTCTTTCGCGTCGCAACGGAGACACGGATCAACGTGATTTTTTGTACAGATATAGTTGGAGGGCCGGGAAGTGACAAAGGCTACTTTTTTTATCAGAAAAAATATCTCATTCCCCCAGGAATAACTTTTATTAAAAATAGGGCTCGGGGGTACAATGCTGGGTCAATGTAAGTTTTGTTTAGTGTATGACGAAAGCACAATGTCACACAAAGAAGCGATAGAGGCCCTGAACCGAACTCTACAGGATATACGAAACAATGCAGACGTTATGGGAGGAATAGTTGTATTACTGGCTGGTGACTTCCACCAAACTCTACCGGTGATTCCGAGGGGCACACCTGCAGATGGAATGAAAGTCTGTCTCAAGTCGTCAAATTTATGGGCAAATGTCAAGAAATTCAGCTTGACGCCAAATATGGAAAAATTGGAGAAGGGCGGTTAGAAACAGATGCCGAGGGCTGTGTGTCACTAACGGGGATGATAGTTATTTGGTGCAGAGTGATACAGAACTGATTGCTAGCGTTTACCCTGATCTACAATGATATATAAATGACGACCAGTGGCTATGTAAAAGAGCGATTCTAGCACCAGAAAAGTACATCGTTAGTGCTCTGTTCTGTGTTTATGATCAGTTTACTTTAAATTGGTTACTATAACCACGCAAGCGACGCCGCGGGTAAAAGCCATTAATTAATATTTAATTATAACTCTCATGAGTTCTGGTGTCCTATTTTCACTCAAACATTTGAATTATAATTACATTTCTTCTACAGGCCTTTTCATTGATATTACATACGCACACGTATATACACAAACCTCACTCCTACCCACACACACATGAACTTCAAAAACCTTTAAATTTTCGATATAATGAATAAAAATGTGTTCTTTTTAAATGAGGCTTCTCGTATTATAGGTCGAATTTAACTCTTACTTTTTAACCTTAGTAGCAATCAAATACACACGTGGCGAAAAGGGATTGTTATCTTCGCGCAGAAGCTTTTGTTTGCTTCGGATTTAGACAAACTAAAGAGTCATGTTGAGTTTTAATAATACGTACAACAAAGTGAGAAAGTCTAGAGAACTTACTCGTCCTCGCGTTTAATTCGTCGTTTCTCTTGCACGACACTACCAACTTTTTTTGTTACATGCTTCGGAAAAATTAACTTGTGTTGTGAGTTAGTGTTGTAAAAATACACTTCACCGCTTGGTATAGTGTCAAAATGTTTAAGCATCACTCTTACAACACAGCAACAGGTGAAAAATATTTTACTTCGAGAAAAAAACGTTTCTCGTTACCTGCGCATCCTTGATTCTATCTCTACGCTGAAGAAATTTTAAGGAGAGCAACGCAGGGGGGAAAATGCACATGATTTCACCTTAAAGTACCTCCTTCCATCATGTGTACGCCCACATCAAATGAACATTGACACATTCACATCTGCCTTATTACTGCTTCTGTGTCGGTGTTCCTGCAGTAGTTGTAGGTGAATCATTTCTAACTCTTCTAAAAAAAAAAAACCCCCAGTTACAGGCCATTAACGGTTATTTGAGGCTCTTCTGAAACCCTGCTAAAGTTACTTCCAAGATGCTTCTTCATCTCATGCAAACATATCTTTTACTGAGTTTAGAAAATTACGTCAAAGGAACAGCGTACCGCATTCGTACGTACTCACTGTAATAAAGTTTTGCTTAAGAAATATTTCTTACTAGGCATTACGAACAAATCTTTTTTCTCCCTGTTTTTTTTAAATTAATTATAAATGAAATGCTATAATTTATAGATAGAATATAAGTAAGAGTTAAATTTTTACAAAAAAAAAAAAGCCAATTTCATATTAACAGAAGTTTAAAACGCCTATGATACCATACATATATGAAACAACCAAACACATAATACATGGGGTGATTTTTCAAAGGTTCGATTGAAAAAGTATGGGGAAACCGCGAATAGACTATAATGTGCGCATTTATCTAAGTTTTTAAATAATAACGTGACTTTGGCAGGTCTTTAATAATTATTCCTCTTATGTAGGCCACGGATTTCATACCAGCCGGGTTTTCTTGCTGGACACTCTTTACTCTACTGGAAATTAATCCTAAAGACCTGTTCTAGGTAAATGTTACGAGTATTCTCACGTGGATACATACATTAGAACTGTTCCAGGAATGAAATTTAGCTGTGTCGAAATTCAGTGAAACTTGCCCTTTTCTACTTGCCCTTTCGTGACAGCATTCGTTTTTTTTTTAATTCGGACGCTCTTGTTTGTTTTCACCTTAATTTATACTAGTTCGAATTTTACTCTATGATAGTTTAATTTGTTTTTGTGACAGTAACAAGTGTTTCCCGACCGTGCAAAGTTGTGAACGCTGATAAATGAAAATATTGCAAACAGTAGACCATCGAAAACCAAGCGAGTTTTCTAGGAGAGCACACATCATGTCAACTTCGCTGGAGTGGACATTTTAGGTTCCGGTTAGGGCCTTGCTGTAAATTGTGACAGCGGTAAAGTGATGTCATGACATTTATGCACATTTTTTGAGTACAAAGCTAGGTATGGGCTGTTAACGGCAAACTAAAAACTTCTGAAAATCCTGCTCATGGTCTACTTATTTTCGCATTGTGTATTAAGTAAAATTAACATTACCATGGGTATCATTGCTTGATTTATGCTTACCTAACACTTTTAATACAGTGCTATAACGTGAAACTGTATTTCCCAACGTCGTTACCTACTTAACTGTATGTGTGCCAGCCAGTGTTCCCCTTTGAAATACAGGACGTTCAAAAAAATCACCGTCAAACTCCGTCGTGTGATTCCTAACATAAATATAGACGAAATGTATATAGCTACACGAGTTAAGCTGCAAGATTTAGACGGATCTTAAAAACGAGGTCTTGAGAGCCAATGAGGGAGAAACGAGGTGAGGATGGAGCAGCACCGGAATGCAAGGGCTGGGAAATGGGAGATCCCCGATAAAACCCGTTGACTAGCGGCATCGTCCGGCACGTTTCCCACTTGCAAAAATCCGGGAGTGACCCCGCCGGGGGTTGAACCTCGTTCGTCTTGGTGGGAGGCGCACAGTCTAACGGAGTTTGTCGGTGATTTTTGTAAACAGACTGTATGTGCAAGTAAGAACAATGACATTTTACAAAGATTGATTTCAAAACCGCTCAGTTAACAATGAAAAGCCTGTAGGAAGTCCTTAGTTGGTTAATTTGAATACATTCTTTATGTTCTTGTCAACCTTAATTGCTCTCGTGTACACAGTCGTGGGCAAACTGTACAGGAAAAGTATCTCTGAGCGAAACCGCTCGCAAGAAATATCGAAGCCCAATCAATATAACCATTTTCTTGCCCGCGGCTTGCGTAATATGTAACTGCTGTTGCTCATTTAGTTTACGAATGGTTGATACCCAAAAACAATGTACAAATAGCACGCAGTTGATTGGTTGCGAGAAACGCGCAGATAGTGAATCAGATAAAGTAGTGGCCTGACCGGAATATTAAGAATTTGTGAAATGTGTGGTGGCAGATCAGTGAGTAAATGAAAGTCTTAAACCATCTAGATATGTTTATATTACTCAATCGCCTCTCAAAACCTCGATGTTAATAGCCGTCCAAATCTCTTCACTCACTATATCATTCAATTATTACCATTAATGTTTAGATTGCAGGCNTCGATGTTAATAGCCGTCCAAATCTCTTCACTCACTATATCATTCAATTATTACCATTAATGTTTAGATTGCAGGCCAGAGCAGGGCAATGGAGCCTTTGCTTATTTTAATGTTCATAAGTTAACGAACATAATTTTCGTTTCTCAGAAATTGATGGAAACATGATTTATTTAAATAATTAATTACATTTTTAACGAAAATGTGTATGCAATTATTTGGTGGGATAAGGTTGACGTTATGGAAACTGGTATTTGTAAATTAAAGATTTCATTTTNAATGTGTATGCAATTATTTGGTGGGATAAGGTTGACGTTATGGAAACTGGTATTTGTAAATTAAAGATTTCATTTTTTGTGATTGACTATATTAAAAGGTGAAACGTGGATACGTCTTCCGTTCCTCGCCCACGTTATTTCTGCGCACCAT